>JANHGL010024651.1:28096-76422 GCA_024611195.1 Ceyx melanurus | reverse complement strand
TAATGGCTGTGTATCTAATAGGAAAGTTACCATGTGTGTTTCAAACACTGACTGGATTTTACTCCTGTAGATGTGAAGAAAAGCTATGTATAAAAAAACAATCTGGTGAACATTAGCACTTGCTAATACAAACAATAAAAGGCCTTTACTATTTCAATCCAAATCACCTTCTTCTAGTGAAAGCCCATGGAAAAAACCACCTACCAGCCACTTAGGTCTTCAGAAGTTTTCTTTCCTTTCTGCTTACCCTGGGAGAATGATTGCAGAGTGGTCTTTTCCCTAAAATTGGAAGGAGGAACATAAAAATATTGCAGGAAGAAAGACAATGTAATTGTTCTCTTGGTGATTATTTATCTTGCTTTTGTGTCTTTATTTGAAAACAAATTTACTTACCACTTCCATCACTGCTGCTCCTGAGGAGGGCTGTGTTTCTGTCCCTGGAGTGTGTGTGACTTATATCTTGAGGTGGATATTTGGTGATAATTTGGGAAAAGAAAGTGGAAAATTATGTGCCTAGGATGTAAGGATTCTTTAGGTGCCAACAAGCAGTAGTGAAAGGTTTATTAGTGAGGGTTTGTGGCAGCACTCAGTTAAGATTAGCCCTTTATTTAGAGACAAAGTGGTAACCCAGCTGTGATCAGGGTTAGGGACAGGCAAAAACAAAGAGAAGAGCTCAGTTTGCTACAGCATCTTGTAAATACTGATGAGTTAGAGAAAGGAATAGAGCTGATAAGGGGTAATTGATTTTTTTGGGTTGTTTTCATATGCATATAAATGAGCTACAGTTGCAGCCAGCCTTAGCATTCAACACAAGTCACTGAATTCACTTGACATTCACTTCACTTTTACATTCTTAGGCCCCCACAGCAGCCAGATCTAAAGATTATTCCAGGGACAAGCAATCTTTGGGACATGGTCACCTTGGTGCACTGCACAACAGCATGAGGAAGGAGAATTGTGGCCAGGGAAATAAAGGGAACCTCTTCCTCTTAGGATAAAAAACCTGCCAAACAGGCAGATGTCCAAACATGTTGAGCAGCATATTGGGACCTGTTGAGGGAAAATCACAGAGCTGTTATATTCTGTTATGCTTTTGATTGACCTATTAATTTAATAGCAGGGAGTAAGCCCTTGTTTTGTACAATTGCAGGTCTGCTGCTGATCAGGTTTAGTGAGGTTATCCACAGGAGCAGCTGTCAAGATCCAGAAGTGATCTATAATTTGACCATTATGAAGACAAAAGAACTAGTGCACTGTGGTTGTTCTTGATAAAAACATCAGAAGGATGAAGGACTCATCACTTCCACTCTGAAGATTTCAGATCACCAATCTAAAGAAAACCAAAATACATCCTCTTCTGAAAAGGTATTTATTTTTATTTTTACCTGAGCCATTAGAAATGGGCACTGAGATGTCACTGAATCTCCACAGCTTTTCTCTCTGCTCCATCTTCCACTTCAGCTTCTTGTCTTGATGTTTGATAACAGCTCTGTTATCAAAGAGCTGTATTTTTATGCTGTTATTCCATTTTGCTGATGGCCATTCTTGGTTACATGAGTGAAGAAGGAAAAAACAGTAAATGATCTTCTACCACATGACTGCTTCTAGAAAAATAGATCTTTAAGGGTCTTCTTAAAGGGAACTTGAGCCCTCACCTACATGATGAGGAAAATGGTATCTGTCCCAGACAACACTTTAAACAGCTAGTTAAGGGCTTGCAAGCACTCAGCATGCAGAGTCATAGAATGTTGGGGGTTGGAAGGGACCTAGAAGATGATCTAGTCCAACCCCCCTGCCAGAGCAGGGTCACCCAGACCAAGTTACCCAGGAACAGATCCAGGGGGGTTTAGAATGTCTCCAGAGAAGGAGACTCCACAACCTCCCTGGGCAGCCACTTCCAGGCTCTGTCACCCTCCCTGTGATAAAATTTTTCCTTGTGTTTCTCCTAAACCTCTTGTGCTCCAACTTATTCCCATTGGTTTTTGTCCTGTCATTGTTTGGATTGCTCACTGTCAACCAAAGCAATATTTATTTGGAAAAAAGTTATAAGCATGAAAGTTTAGCACCAAATGGGAGTGGGGGCTGTCAACCAGCTGAGGTTGTGAGCCAAGCAGCTCACCTGGGCAAGGTGGGGGCTGGCTGGGAGACCCAGAGCTCATGCTGTTGGAGAGGGAAGTCTGAAGGGGATGAGATGAAACTGTTAAGGACCCAGCTTCTCACCCAGATTGCGCATCAGCTGCTCTGCCATGCAGAGAAGAAGAGAACCAGCCACTCCTGAACACAGCATGGAACTGAGCTGTCAGCAGGAGAACTCAGCTCTTCTGCTTCCCTTGTTCCTCTCCTCTTTGGCAAAAGAGTTCCCTGGAACACAACAGGGTTCCAAAAGTCAAGGCAGCAGGTGGTATTTTACTGGAATGTACTAGCATGAAAACTGACCAGTTTAGACAAAAAAACAGCTGCTTTTTCAGAGCTGCTCTCTCCTGTGCCATGCAGTCTTGGGTGAGACATAGACAGTGACAGTGAACTGACTGGAATCCAAAAAGCAAATTGACAGTGCAGATGGTAGACAATAAATTAGGTTTTAAAATCTCTTTCAGGTTTAATAACTTGAAAGAAATCCAGATATGTAAGTTTGAGACAAGAAATAACACAGAAAATCTGTCAGTGCTCCAGAAGTAGACTGGAAGAGGGGGGAGGAAGCACAAATCTGGAAAATGATTTGTATAAAGTCATAATAGAACAAATCCATCAGTGCATTACTTGATCAGCTTAATGCCAATCCCCTATAAGCATAATTAAAACGATTGCTGGAGAGCAAAACATCTTGGTTTATGTCACTACCCAGCAGCACAGATTATTTTTAAGGAACCCCTTCACCCAGATTTGTTACCAGCTGAAATGCTGCCCAGACACTGTAAGCAGGAGGTGTGTTTTGAAGGAGCCCCCGTGTTTTGCATAACTGGGATGCTCGCAGAGAGCACCGGTGCTTCGTGCAGATGTTCTCCACTGACATCACCGCCCTGATCCTTTGTTAAACAAGGTCATGCTGCGTTCCACTGGCTTTTCTGGATGGCACGTAGGCAGCGTAGAGGGGATGCCGAGCTGGAGCCTTTTCACCAACGCTTCACTTGAAAGCTAATTACCCTGTGCAGGACTAAAATGACCACAAATAGAATGAGAAGGGATGGGGGGCACAGAGGTCAAGTAAGCATTTTACAGAAGGAAAAGGTGCTGAAAACAATTTTTATTTCCCCTCTGGCTGCCCTACCTGGCGCTTCGCTGCTGCCAACTATGACGTCTAGTCACCAGTTGAACCAGCTCCAGTCGGAACTGTTCGAAATGACTCATTTTGGCCTTTTAAGAGTTAGCAGGGAAACACAAACCAAAGAAGAGGTAAAATCCCGGAGGAGGGGTGTACACCTTACGGGAACACACCCCTCGGAGCTGAGTGACGCCTCAGGGGCAGCGCGGCCCGGGGGGATGCTGCGAGGGCCCGGCCCTCCCTCTCCCTTCCCCGAGTCCAGGCGGCTCATCAGTCCCCGAGGGAACCCCCAGGCTTCCCGGCTGCCCCTTCTCGGCCACCAGCCGTCCCCGACCGCCACCCTGACGGTTAAAACCGTTGAGGGCCCTGAGGCGCCGCTGACGTCTCTGGGGACCGCGGCCCCTCCCCGCGGGCGGCTGCGGCTCGTGACGGCGCCGCCATTGGCCGAGCCGCGGGCGCTGGCGGTGACGCCACCGCAAGATGGCGCTCCGGGACACGCCCTGCCCCGCGTTCAAACCCGCCTGGCGCCAAAGCGCGGCTGAGGCGGCGGCCCTGAGGCGGCGGCGCGCGGGTCTCCCTCAGGTTTGTTCTTCTGCAGCTTTTCCCGCTTTTTTTCCCGAACGCACCTTCACGGCGCTCCGGGTGCGTCCGCGCTTGTCGCTTTGAACGCGGTTTGGGTCCGAGGAGGTGCAAATAGCGCTCGCCTGATGCTCCCCTCAGCCTGTTTTAATGTAAACTCGCCCCTTCTTTTCCCCTCTGCCTGGAAGCGCCTGTTATCTTTGTTAATGGAGTATTTATTTCGTTATCAGGTGATGTTTTATGGAAGATAATCTGTAAAGATGTTGAAGTTTAAATGCGGTGCCCGAAACCCAGCAGAGGCCGGCGCCATGGAGCCCCTCGCCAGCCGCGTTTCTCGCCTGAACCTGCTCTTTCAGGTAACCAGTGTGCGGGCTGGCGATGGCCAAGGGGTGCAGCTCAGCCCCGGCCTGCCCAGCCTGCCGCAGGCTGCCCAGGGAGGTTGTGGAGTTTCCTTCTCTGGAGACACTCAAGTCTCCTCTGGATCTGTTCCTGGGCGACTTGGTCTGGGTGATCCTGCTCTGGCAGGGGGGTTGGACTAGATGATCTTCTAGGTCCCTTCCAACCCCTAGTATTCTGTGATTCTGTCAAAGGCTTTGTGTGGATATTCTTGGGAGGGAAGGGTAAAAGAAGGGGGGAATTTCTGGAGTTGAAGTGTGTATCTGGGCTGCACACAGTGGATGGCAGCTGATGTGAGCATCTGTCAGTGGTTTAGCCAGAGGGGATTTCACAGAATCACAGAATGTCAGGGGTTGGAAGGGACCTAGAAGACCATCCAGTCTAACCCCCTACCAGAGCAGGATTACCTAGGCCAGATCACATAGGAACAGATCCAGGTGGGTTTGGAATGTCTCCAGAGAAGGAGACTCCACAACCTCCCTGGGCAGCCCATTCCAGGCTCTGTCACACTCACAGTGAAAAAATTCCTCCTCATGTTTCTATGAAAATTCCTCTGCCTCAGCTTCCACCCTTGCCCTGTCATCAGTCATCACTGATCAGAATCTGGCTCTATCCTCCTGCCACTCACCCTTTGGATATTGATAGACATTGGTGGTCACCCCTCAGACTCCTCCAGTCTAAAGAGCCCCAGTTCCCTCAACCTCTCCTCAGCAGGGAGATGCTCCCCTCCCTTCAGCATCTTGGTGGCTCTGTGCTGGACTGTCTCCAGTCATAAGGGTGGAATTTTGTGTGCTGTGTCCTCTAGCTGCAGGTTTTTCCTGGGTGATGTAGCTGAGGTGATCATCTGAGCTTCAGCAGCTCTTCCTTCCAGAGCTGATGTTCTTACTGATTGTTTAAACTGTTGTACCATGAAAAAGACCCCTGTGGTAAAATGCCAAGAAGAAAAAGCCAGTCAGACTGGGGTCAGCAGTGGGATGTTGATAGTTTCAAGGAAGTTGTGAACTTTACCAGCCTTTAAAGGATTGCTCTGTCTAAAAGCAAAATACCTGTAACAGCAATTACAGATAGACACGGGGAGTGGATCTGTTTACCTCACACTTCTGTATCATTTGTCTAATTTTTGAAGTGGTGATTTTTAAATGGGTAATGTATAATCTGCTTTATACATATGTTATTGATTTGAAGCTTTTCATTGTTGTCTGAGTCTCCATCTGCTGTTGCTTCTTTTTTTTCCAGGGGAAGCCACTCTTTGTGACTCAACAGCAGATGTCTCCTCTCTCCAGAGAAGGCATCCTTGATTCTTTATTTGTTCTCTTTGAAGAATGCAAAAACCCTGCTTTAATGAAAATCAAACACGTTGGTAACTTTGTCAAGAAGTGTAAGTTAATTTTCAGGTTATTGTTTTAAGAGACATTTCTTAAGAATCTGAAT
Source organism: Ceyx melanurus (assembly GCA_024611195.1). Lineage (NCBI taxonomy): Eukaryota > Metazoa > Chordata > Aves > Coraciiformes > Alcedinidae > Ceyx > Ceyx melanurus. The sequence continues at coordinate 70,754 of JANHGL010024651.1, read as the reverse complement.
GTTTAACTAATGCTTTTGTTGCTTTGGTTCATTGATGATTGCAAACAAGGCCTTTAAGCATCTGACTTTTTGTGGGCAGGCTCAGCATTGCAGAGGGGGTTTTGGCAATCTTAGAGAGGCTTTCTTCAGGTCTAAAAAAGTGAAATATAAGTGGTTTTTGAAGTGCTGGGACTTAAGTGTGCATCCTTCTTAGTCTGTACTGTATTTATAGCTGAGGAGGCACTATCTTTAAGAGTGTCTTGAGTGCTGCAAGCAGCAAAGCTCCAATAGAAGGCTGTCAGAAGTTGGCAGCAGGACAGTGACTAGTGATATGAGGCAAAAAAAAATCTAGAAAGAAACTTGATAATCCTTGGCTCTTTCAATTTAATCTTTTGGATTGCATGTGCTCTCTGGATTTTGCATGTGTGACTTGTAAATAGTAATTCTATGCTTCAGAAATAGAATTTCTGAATCAGAATGAGTCAATATTTTGCTGATCATATGTACAGATTCTTTTGGGTTAAAAAAAAACCAAAAAAAAAAGGCTTATCCATTTTTCTCTTAGGAGGTGCCAGGAAGGCATTTGCTTAAAAGTAACTTCTCATGCCTTCTGCAATAGTTCTATCCAACAGTTTCTAGTTATTATGAAGGGAAATTTTCTGCTAATGTGGAGAATTTTTACAACTATCTGCCATGAGCAATTGCTTATCATAGTGTGTGCTGGTTGCAACTCCTCAAGGGAAAGCTGGAACCGAAGGTCTGAAATGAATAGTGATTTGTTAGACAATAGACTAGTGCCTCCCACAGGCAGAGGAGAAAAGCCTGCCACTTGACTTGGAGAGCTGGGAGGTGAAGCCCTCGTGTTTGGAGAATACACTCTGTGTTGGTAAAGGATGGTTGGACAGAAATGAGAACTGAAAGAGACTCTCAGCTCTGATGTTATGAATGGGACAGGATTATGGTTACTATGGGAACTGCCTTAACATTTCCTGATTCTTTTCTATGTACCATAGTTCAGACTTAACTATGCACTAATAGTTTTTTTTCTGGTTCTTATGCATATTGGTTTCTTTATTTTTTTTTTAAGAAGCATATTCTGGAATGATTTAACATTTCTTGAGAACTTGGAACTAAATGTTAGTTGATTTATTTATTTTTTAATCTCTATTTTGGCTGCTGTATGTGTTGTGAAATGCCAGTTGGCTAATGTGAAAAGAAGAATCTTATTTTTTTATAGATGCAGAGACTATAGCTGAACTAAGGGAGCTGCAACCCAGTGTGAAGGATTTTGAAGTGAAGAGTGTGGTTGGCTGTGGACACTTTGCAGATGTAAAAGTAGTGACAGAGAAAGCTACTGGTGATGTGTATGCTATGAAGGTGATGAGCAAGGAGTCCCTGCTAGCCCAGGAGCATGTATGTGTATTTGTTATGACACTAGAATGACGAGTCACAATTTGCTGAACATTTCCTTTTTGCCACTAGTCTTAGATTTAAAAGTGTATCTTGTAATGATCCTTCCCATTTCACTGCAGTAATGTAATTGTGTGGAGTTCTGCTGCCTTTTAAAAGCCACCATTGTAGATGATGAACCTGCTGGGTGAGGTGCCATCCAAACCAAAAATGGCCCTTGTCCTAAAGAGCTTACCATGTAATTGTAAGACAAGAAAAAAAGATGATAAAATTACTGGGTCGGTATTGGTCAGCTTGATGATGGCTTGTATTTCCAGGGAATCTATTCATAAAGGTGGATTTTTTCTTTTCAAGAGCCATGTATCATGTCAGGAGTGGGTGTGAAGGCAAACTGTGATGACTGGATTATTTTATTTTTTTTTTGCAGAGCCTCTCACTAGCTTGAGAAATGTGTTACTTAAAAACTTAAAATAAGAGATAATGGAGGTTGTTAGAGTTTGGTGAGAAACCAAAGTGAATCCTTCACTGACAAGATGACAAGTAGGACAGAGATACTCCCTGAAAGACCTCCTGAGTTTCCACAGCTATGTCTGTGTCAGTTATTCCCAATATATGGTGCAGTGTGGTTGCTCCTGAGCTCCCTTAGCACAACAGTTGCTCCTGTTGTGGCACTGGCTGACAAGAAAACAAAGTCTGACCCTGGCCTCACTTGCTCTGCCTTGCTGGGTGTGTGTTAGTGACAGTAGGCAATGTTGATCTCAATGAACTTGCAGTATCCCTGTAATGAAATTATTTTCTTATTGTCTGGCTGCACTTCTGAATAATTAAATAGTTGCTAGAGGATGATTTCAAGGCAGCCTTGTATTTTAATAACTTACAATGAATTTGTGACTGAATTAGCTGAAGAGGCTTCCCCATAATTGCTCTTAGCTTCTTTTCTACTTGTCTGATTCTTTTGAGATAAGTTGTGTTTTATGAGGGCCAGTCCAGGTGAGGTCAACCACTGTTTCCCTCCAGTCTGCTCAATGCTTCCCCAGTTTGAATGGGGAGCTGGCTTTTGCTGCAGGAGCTATTCAGCTAAAAGGAAGCTGGGCAGCAGAGGCTGGGAGAGAGGAACAGAAAACACAGAGGAGCAAAAGGACTTTAAAAGTTGCCCATCACAAGGAAACAGCATTTCACAGAATTACAGAATGTTGGGGGTGGAAGTGACCTAGAAGATCATCCAGTCCAACCCCCCTGCCAGAGCAGGGTCACCCAGACCATGTCACCCAGGAACAGATCCAGGGTGGGTCTGGAATGTCTCCAGAGCAGGAGACTCCACAACCCCCCTGGGCAGCCCCTTCCAGGCTCTGGCACCCTCACTGGGAAAAAATTCCTTGTCATGTTTCCATGAAACTTCCTCTGCCTCAGCTTCCACCCATTGCCCCTTGTCCTGTCATCAGGCATCACTGAGAATATTTCATCTATCCTGTGCCTTTGGCATGTACTCAAGTCTTTCTGAAATGAGGGGATTGTAGTAACATGTTCCAGCTCATTCTCCTCAGGGTCTGACTGAACATTTCCTTCTCTGTAGGTGTCTTTTTTTGAGGAAGAACGGAACATTTTATCTCAGAGCAGCAGCCCCTGGATTCCCCAGCTGCAATATGCATTTCAGGACAAGAAAAATCTCTACTTGGTAATGCCTGGTCTTCATTTCTTTCCTCCTCTGCTAACAGCACTGCTCTTGTGCATTCAAGAGCAACGTGCTGGTTGAAGTCTGCTCATCTTCTGGCAGTTTTCCCACCTTAAATCCCACTGTAAAACAGAGGGGTGGGATGGAATATCCTTTGTATACATGAGCTATATCTCTTCCTTTAAAACTGTGTGCAGGTTATGGAGTATCAGCCTGGAGGGGATTTGCTGTCACTCTTAAACAGATATGAAGACCAGCTAGATGAGAGCATGGTGCAGTTTTATCTTGCAGAGCTGGTTTTGGCCATTCACAGTCTCCATCAGATGGGCTACGTGCACAGGTAGGTGAAGGTGTCTTTGCATTGCACATAATGTTGGATCATTGCAGGAAAAAGGGTACTGGAATGATGCATTCTTCTTGTTATTGTTTTTTTTTGTTTGATTTCTTTTTTTTTTTTTTGTATTCTGTCCTGTTTCAGGGTAGTATTTCACATGCTGTATTAGAAAAGAAAATTAAAAAATTAATCAGGCTTCAACTATAATTGTAGCTAAAGGCATTAACTTTGATGTAAAGTTCAAACTCCTATCAAGAAAGGATTGTTACATATATTTTCTGGAGGCTTAGTAAAAAAGAAGCCTTAAATCTTTTCCAGAGATTGTTGCTTTTAACACCAAGTATCACAGGCAATTAATGTCACTAGTCAAGCTTTCTGTGTGCTGGCTGGTTATGGGGTGGTCTAGGATGCTGGAGTAGGTAAATACCATGGAATTTCTGAAGATCTTATCCAGGCTTGAAGGCTCTTACTCCATGAACTTTCAAATCCTATTGGTGTTTATTAAATTGATGCAGTTCTGAAGCTTTGACAGTGTTGGGAATTTGATGTTTGAAGCAGCTGTAGTGGCTACACTTTGAGCATAGGCTGTGGCTTCTAATGCAAGGCAGCTGCCTGGATTGGGAAGAGGTACAGAGAAAGTTGTGAGGAAATTTGGGAAGAAAGCTACATCACAATCAAGTTACAGTGAAGAATAATGTGGTGAAGGTGCAAAGCCACCTTCTCTCTCCATCTTCTGTCCCTACTTGTTAACTCCCCATAAAATCAGGAGAACTTCACTACTCTCCTCTTTGCTTGGAAAAAGAACAACAGTTGGAGATAAAACTTAGGCCTGTTCAGGTTTTATGCAAGTGATTGAGTGTAGCTGAACTCAACCAGGGCCTGGTATCTTGGGATCTGCCTGTGGCAGTGGGGCAGGGGCTGGAAGGGCACTGACAGATTTGCTTCTTGCTGCAGAGACATCAAACCAGAGAATGTTCTTCTGGACAGAACGGGGCACGTGAAGCTGGTGGACTTTGGGTCAGCTGCCAAAATGACCAGCAACAAAATGGTAATAACTGGGGTTTCAGCTTTCTGGGGCACAGCTTTCTTTGGATAGGCCAGTCAAAAAGGGAAAAATAACTTGATATCTGTTCCCTCTTCTACCTTTCTTGTCCTACGTGGAATCTAATCACAAGGATGTCTTTCATTTATGAATGGCTTTTCAGACTTGAGCTCTAGTACCTATTGCAGCTCTCAGGAGATACATGTTTGCTTATTCAAATGTTAATACACAAGTAAGGTCAAGGCAGGTCTGGTTTCTCAGGGCCCGGCACTGCAATGCCAAATCATACTCCAGAAACTCTTACAGCTGTTCAAGGCTGAGTTTCAAGAAGGATGTGGAGTTCTGATTGTTAATAATTGGACTGAAAAGTGTGTAACTAAGGTGGCAAAGCTTTGATGACCAGGGAGCTCCTGATTACAGTGAGTCACATTCCAATGCTCTGGGCTTTGCTCATCAGAAAGCATTGCATTCAAAGTGGGCATTGCTTGAGTTGTTTGTTTCTTGTAAATTTAGGAAGCTGCCTAAAATTTAAACTGATAATTTGAAATGAGAAGTGGAATATGAAGTTGTTTGGCAGATTCCTGTTTTATAATTTTTTTTATAGCATTTTTTTAGTATTGGGACTCAATATTTAGTTTGCCCTGTTCTTCCACTTTCAGTGCTTCTCTGCATTGGATTTTTCCTTCTTTTTTTTCTTCATGTGATATTTTCAGTCATCTTCAGTTTTCTTTGTTAGTCTGCCTGCTCTTGTTTCATTCTTTATGCCACTCAGTGCAAAGATGATAGCAGTTTTGGTTCCTGAATTACCTTTTTCTAAGCACTCTAAAAATTCAAATGCTACTTTGCTGAACACAAGGTAAAAAGGTGGGGATGACACTGAATGGAATGAGGGCAGCGAATATCTGTGTCTAAACTGGCCTATGTTTGAAATTTCAGCTGTGAGGGCCCTCTTAAGATTAGTTGAAGCAGCAGTGCTAGAGCATCTGTACTGTAAACATCAGTGTCTAGTAATCCTATGCTTTTAGAATGCTGCTTTTCTAGTTGAGCTGTTTATACTTTCTAGTAACAGCTGAAAATTTGATGTTTCTTATGCTAAATATCTTGCTTTTCCTTTATCAGCAGTTTTCTTAACCTTGATTTTTTTTTTGCATATCAGTCTTGCCTAAAATTACTTAAAATTCACTCAGAGGGCTGAAAAACTTGTCTCCTTAAAAAAAAAAAAAAGGAAAAAAAGGTTTGCTTTATGACCAAGATCCCAGTGAACAGCAAGTGCTGTAATTTCACTTGGTACACCCTTGCTTCTAGGTAAATGCCAGGCTACCTGTTGGCACACCTGACTACATGGCACCAGAAATGCTAACAGGGTTGAGTGGGGATGGCAAAGCTTCTTATGGTCCAGAATGTGACTGGTGGTCCTTGGGAGTCATTGCCTATGAAATGATGTATGGAAAAACTCCATTCACTGAAGGCACTTCAGCAAAAACTTTCAATAACATCATGAACTTCCAGGTAAAGAGATCCTTGATCATGTTCTGGAGTCAAAAGGCTGTCACTAAAGACACATCCATAAGCTTCTGTCTTCCTTTGTTGATAACTTAGAGTATATGCTTTATATTGTTTTATATGTCTCTGTAGTGTAGATAACAAGTTGGGTGTTTTTGTCTAAAAAAACCCATCTGCAGTGCATGAATTAGAAGAGATTTAGCTGCCCATTTTAGTCATAATTAGCATTTCCAAAAGAATCTAGAAAATGGATGGAAAGGATGAATTGTGGATTGACAAAGCTTCTGAAACTGTTTCTGGCTAGGGCAAGGGTTAGCTATGAAGAGCTGCAGAAAGACTTGAGGATATGGAATGTTTGCATGATTAAAATACGATGTGAAATTTAGTGCAAATAAATTTAAACCAATGCATTTCAATATCCCAGCTTTAACCAGTGGTGGCTCAACAACAGGAACTTGATGTTATAATCTGTCCAAAAAGCAGCACAGAGAAAGTAGGACTTAGTAGGAAAGAGAAGAAAAAAAATGTGTAGCTGAGAGGAATTGAATGAAGAATGGCTGCCCACAATCTTCTCTAATATGGGACTGCAGGACATCAAACCACAGTAGCAGTAACTGTTACAAACAAAAAAGGGTACTTCATCCCCTTTCCTGGGGAGATGTTGCAGCTTTGGGTGTTCACATGCATTCAGGGGTGACTAGAAAAAAATCAGATATATGGAGATCTGTCACATGGAAAGGCATCACCCCTAGTTTAGAAAATCCAAAGCCACAAATCATTGGAAGCTTGAGAGATATCTCTGAGGAAGTCTCTGGTTTTGTTGTTCTATTTGTCACTGGCTATTGTTCAGCATAAGACAGGGATCTGGTACAACCATTTGTCTGACTGGGAATAGATGTTCCTCTGTTCTTATCTTTACTGTGCTAAATGCACAGAAAATAAATTCACATTTTATTTATTTTATGCAATGCTTTTATTTGTATGTTAAAAATATTTATCCTTTGTGCCTGACATAGAATAGTGAAATGTAAACTTACTGTTGTGGGACTGGCTTCCTAGTGAGCAGAAATCCTTTTCTTTCTAATGCAGAGATTTCTGAAGTTCCCAGAGGATGTGAAAATTAGCAGTGAATTCCTTGACCTGGTCCAGAGCCTGCTCTGTGGGCAGAAGGAAAGGCTGGGCTATGAGGAACTCTGCTGCCATCCATTTTTTAATAGCATTGACTGGACCAATATCCGTAGTTGTAAGTAGAATAATACTGGAATTACAAACAATTCCTGGGTCTTTGGGTAAAATGAACATTTCTACAGTGTATTTAGGTGTGTTTGATCTGAATAATTATTCATCATGAAACAGTGTTATGTCCTGGAGCAGGTGTTTTTTAACCAGTTCATTTTGGGTTTGGGACAGAACATGTTGTTATCTCTCAGGTGAAAATTTGTGAGGTAAGGTGAAATTTATTCCACTTTGATAGGAATTTCTGCTGCAGTTTCTATGTTACTGCAGCCACTAGACTGGAAAATCAAAATGGTCCTTTCTCTTTCCTTTCTTAAAATGCCTAAGTATGTGTTTTTCAGGACTTTTCCACCTCAATTTGCTTAATTTTGGCTTCAGCTTATTATTTTTTTCTCATGTCTTCAGCTTCTCCCTTTCAACTTCATTTTACATAGTTTTGGGGTTTTTTTTTCAGCTCTTGTAGATGATAAAATGTCAGTGGTCACAGGGGCTCAGAAGTTTTTCCTCTAAGTTAATGTGGCTAATGTATGACTAATTTTTATTTTTTTTTTTGGTCAAAAATCTGTTCATTCCCCTAGGAACAGAATAAAAGCACCAAAGCAGATCATTTTCTATGCAGAAAATTATTTATTATAATATGGAAGCAATGTAATTTAGCATTTGAAGCACTGAGGCACCAGCTCCATGGCAGAAGCAAATATTTCACAGGTCATGAATGATCTATGTACAAGTGCCTGCCTTGTGTTGGGTAGTATTTGAAATTATTTGGACTGTTAGATTATCTGGGGAAGGAACAGGTCTGCCTTTATTCTTTATCAACTATGCTGTAAGAGCAATGATTGTGCTCCATTTTCCATGATAAATTGCTAAGCCAGGGTTTCTCCTTTTGATGACTATCTCAGCACTTCATCTGTCAGCTCCACACAATGTTTACTCACTTTTCTGTTGATTCATTAATTTTGAACTTGTGGAGCTGCTGTTCTGTTAAATCCCATTGTTTCTCCCCTTGGAAAGCTACTGAGCCCTGAGTCTTTGTCATCACTTTAACATAGATTCCCCAGACTTCAGCTCTCTCCACTTTCTTCAGAGCCCTGCCTAGGCCACCAGTTCCATTTCTGAAATGATTGTATTGCATTTGTACCTCAGATCTGGGAAGAAAATGGCACGTGGTGGTATGTGCTGGTGTTTCCTTGGCTCTTGTCTGCCTGGTGTTCACACAGCTGCCCAGTTTGTCTGGTTTGTCCCTTCACCTGACAGTGATGGACACTGATGGGCAGCCCTGATGTTGTTATAACATTAAAATCATTCAGGATTTAACAACTCCAGTTTCCATCTGCAGCTGGCCAGTGGATTGCATCATTCCCTGCCATATCCAGACCTACCCACTGTGAAGATTCCTGCAGTTTTGACCCCTGACTTGTTATGTCTCATGCTTCATAAAACCCCTCTGTAACTAGCACAAAACACAGCAGTCTCCTTGCTTTTAGTAGCAGCTTCTCTGTGTCACCTATTGCTTTGCTCTCTGCAGTGCTTCTCCATTTGCTGGTTTATTCAGGGCAGTGTTGCTGGCATTCTGTTCTAAACTCTTGTTGGATTTGACCCAGGCTATCTAAAAGCTAAAGGTTTCTTTCTTATCTTACCCTCTGCTGATAGTGGTATTTAACTGGAGCAAGGACAGCCTGGAAAAATGAGAAAACTAGTGAGTGCTGCAAGAGGGCACAGGATTTAGATTTAGGCTAAAGAATTTCACTTTCCCATGTTAATCTGGTCAACAATATTGGGGGAATCAAGTGTTGCACTTGGTGATCTTAGAGGTCTTTTCCAACATAAATAGTTGTGTGGTTCTATGGTTGTTAAATAAATTCTGTGTCAGCAGAGCCAGACTTCCCTCTAGTCTATAAATGCAATGATGTTGTTTCTATTTCAGACTGAGAAAATGAGGGGAAAAAAAAAAGGGTATCCTTACCTTGCAAATATTAAAATGATCATGCTGAGTGCTCCAGCAGAACCATTCAGAATGCTCTGATTTTGGTTCAGAATGTGTCACTGACAGGGTTTGCAGTGTTACAGTTGGTTGTTATGGCAACCTATGAAACACTTGTCAGCAAACCCCTTCCCAAAAGAAAGTTGCCTCTATATAAACTTCCTTGTGTTAGGTAGCATGTGGCTCTAGAAGCAGCTCTTATGTTACAGAAACAGACCCCACCCATTAGAGCTCAGGTCAGGTTTAACTGAACATCTCACCAGATCATTTTCCCCTTCTTTGGATTATTGTACTGAAACATATTCAGAAATTTTGCTTTCTGCCTGGGTTGATTTCTGCTATTTAATGACTTCTGAGAAACCCCAAACCCTCAAAACAGACACCACAGTCCATCAAACAGAAGAAAACAAATCAAAACTTATGAAAGAATATGTTGATTTATTTGACAGACTTTCCTGATGATGCTTTGGAGGATTTTTTTTTACCTGGAATAACTACATTTCTATCTATATTTCAGCTTAATGATCAAAATGTTATCTGGAAAGTTGATAACAGAACTGAGTACTTGATAAGTGTCTAACATCAGAACTAGACAATGGAGGAATGAAGGATGAGTTATTGGCCACAAGGTTGCCTTTCTGTATAATTTAGGGCTTTTGTTGATCACCTTTTGTCATTTGAATTCTGTGTTCTGGTGCAAAGCAGGCAGGAACAATGAGATTTGGGTTCCTAAGTGCAAGGCTCATCCTTAGGAACCTGGAGATGACAGTTGTTAACAGAAATATGTGTTGGGTCATTGTCTTGACAGAACAGTCAAGATGTTTATTGTATAGATTGGTTAGAACAACTATAATGCTTTTTTTTTTTTAAGGGGTCTTAGAAAAAACATCCTTAAATCACTTGGAGTTTCTATTTTCCTATTGTAGCACTTTACTCCTAGGGCTGAGGAAGAGTTAATGCTTAACCTGCCTAAAAAGGCTGTGGGGATGCTTGTCCTCAGAAAGCACATGTTGATCACCTAGGGCAAGAAAAGACACATTCTTATTCTGAAGAAACCTTATATATTTCCTTTAAATGTCCTATTTTAGTGAAGTCTTTCCTTGTCCCAAGGGAAATGCAGTATCTCTCCTCTGAATTTGCATGAAAATATGTGGAAAGGATGGAAAGACCTGATTAAATCAATGTTCCTTTACCCAGGAATGAATACACACACTAGTGCAGAGTTTGGAGAGAAGGGAAAAAAAAAACAACAAATAAACAACCAAAAGGTCTCTTAGAGAAAGAATTTTAATCTAATCTGGATTGTAACCTGGTGAAAGCACTGCAGTGGATGTGGGGTGGGTTCAGGTTGTTCTTTTTCTTTCTTTTTCTTTATTTTTTTAAACTTAGCAACCTCCAACACCCCCCCTTTTCCTCTAAAAGTCATTCCTCAGAACAGATGGAAGAGGGTTACATCCTTCCACAAGTGGGGAGGTATCTAGGCAAGCAATTGGCTTTTTTAAAACAAGCAGTTCTCCGCAAGGTACTTTAAATGGGAAACAGAAGATGTATGTTCATTTGTAACATACTGAAGACAAAAAGAGGGTTTTTATACCCAACCACTTTGTGTGAGTAGAAGCCTCAGGTTGAACTGCCTTTTTGAGTCATAGTTTTGCCTCCCTTTTGGTTAAGCCTGAAAAAAGTGCCTGTTTTTCACCTTGTCAGAGCTGAGGGTATGGTTTGAGCATTCAGTTCTCAGAGGCTTATCTTGACCTCTGCTAAAGGATTCTTCCCTTGCAGGAAGCAGCTGATCAGTCTGGCAGTGCCTTTGCATTCACTAGTCTTCACCTTGCTCTGAAATACTACAGTGGTGTGACAGGCCTCTCTGATTTTAAGAAATGAGTGAACTAGACATGATGTCACCCTGTGACCCACATTTGAGAACAAAATTGCCCCTCTGTTTTAGCTGGGGTTTTTACTAGGCTATTGTGTTTGTTCTCTAGATATTTTGGACATCAGACAAAGGACTCCTTAGTCTTGAGAATAAAGGGCTATGAAGAAGTTACCAAATAATTAACAAAACGAGACACTGTGTGATTTTTATTTAATTTTTTTTTTAATATTCCCTCTAACTCCTAAGTGAGTTTTTCTCCAGTGGCCTGAAACTTCTGCACAAGTTCTGCTTCTCATTTTCAGTCTCCCCGTTGACAGTTCAGAACTACTTCACATCTAGAGGTGTTTTTGTTGAATGACTCTTCTAAGTTTTCTTTTTAGTTGCTACTATTTCTTGATAAAAACCTTGTAACAAGGTTATACTGCAAAGCTGCAGAGTTTTTGGACTGTGAGTGGTGGGTTTTCAGTGAATGCAAACTGGAGTACTAATGATTTCTTCATTATACTTTAATTTAGTGTTCACAATCTTTCTTCTTTCACCTCTTTTATTAAACATTAGAGGAAAGTGGAGTGTAAAATACTGTGCTCTTTAGACTGGTTTCCCACCAGCCCCAAAGGTTTGCTGTCTCACAGTTTTATCTTTTTTGCATCTATTATTCCCCTATTGAGTGCTTTTCATCTTTTTATGTGCACACTGATCTTAGGCATATCTAAATTATGTTTTCTTTTATGCATGTGGTTTGACTAGGAATTCTTACTGTTGGTAAAAGGAAAGACTTTCCTTGTGATGGCAAGGGCTTGAAGATGACTCTTAAGATCTTAGCTAATTTCTGGTGAGAAGTAAGGCACTAGATCTCTAAGAGGAAGTTATCTGTCACTTTGAGAAGTATATAACAGGGTTGTTATCCCATTATAAAAAGGCAGTTGTGTTGGGTTTTGCTGCCTCTTTAAGAAAGGTTCTAGACTTCCCCAGATGAAGTGAGTAGTTTGCTGTTTTCTCTATTACTTTACCTCACAGTGTCTCTCTTCAAAGACAATATATGAAAACCCCTTCCTGTAAGAGGATGTGCAAAGTTCTTTCAGCAAGGGTCCTAAACTAAAAAAAAAAAAGAGTTCTCAAACCTGTCCTCTTCTGCTATGAATTAATTTTGGTCTTATACTTGCATTAAAGATGATAGACTTAAAAAATGTTTTCTGTTGATTCTCTGTTTTTAATCATTGAGAGCATATGAAAGAGCAGCTGGACATTATCCTGGCATTAGTGAATTTAAAAGAAAAAAGAAGAACTACAACAAACCACATCCTAATCAACAATCTGTATTTCAAAATTATGTTTACAGTACATAAATGTCAGCATTATATTAGATTGGAATTTATATGATAACCAATAAAATATCCGAAATTAATAAATTCGTGATATTGGCAGAAAATGTAAATCTTCTGCAGCCAGTAAGTAAAACTGCTTACTCCAGACCCGATTTAATTTGTATATTTTCCCCATTTATCTCATTCTAATGTGCCTGGAACTGTACGTGAGCAGCATCCTATCTGCTTCATGGAATTTCTTCTCACTTCCCTGCTAGGGAACAGCATCAGAACGGCTCCCCGGGGAGCTGCCACCACAGCCTGCCTGTGCACTTGTGATTTGGCAGTTTATGCAAGCACATCTATTTATTTATATTTGTATTTTTGTGGGCTATTCCTGCTGGTCTGGGGGGGTAGTTGGAGCGTCCATTTGCCTAGAGCCCGAAGAGTTAAAATCGGGCTGTGAAAGGCTTTGGCAACCTAGAGGGAGCCAGCAAGCTCCAGCCTGACTCATTCCGCCTGTGTCAGTCGGATAAGCATCAGCATCTGTCACGACTGCAGGCAGGTAGGGTTAAACTCGGAGCATGCAGAGAGTGAGGAGCAGGGAGCCTGCACTGCAGGGGTTGGAATGTTCGTTCCCGGCCCTTCGGCTACAGGAGATCTGTGCTGGATCCATGGTAACGGGTTTAGCACACTACACTTCCATCAGCTGGTGACAATGGGCTATGTGCTAGTTGCTGACTGAAGAGAGGTCTCCTTTATACAGCAAAAAAAGAGATTTGCAGCGAGTGAGGACCCGAGTGATTAAATAAAGAAATGAAAAAGAATCTTAGAAAAGGTGTTTTCCTAAGGTAGGGATTGCACAACAGGCTTTTGCATTCATTCCTTTCACACACATAGCCAAGCCAGCAGGTAGCTGGGGTGCTGCACATCAGTGAGAACAACTTGTTCTTTTGTTCTCTTGGTTAATTAAACTGAAGCAAACGGGAGACAATCAACTGAAATGAAACAACTGCTTAACAAGCTAAGTGCTACCAATTTAGAAATGATAGTAAGAAATACATTGTAATTCCTGCTATTTATACCTTTCTCCAGAGCTGATTGTACCCGAGCCAGACTGCAGTGGTGTCCCGACAAGAGTCCCAGCTCCTTAGCAGCTCCAAGAGAGAAATAAAACCTCACTGATATTTCTTCCCTTCCTAAAGACCAATTAGCTACTAGTAGCTGTTTTTCATTAGTATCTTTGAGGAGAAGGGCCAGTTTGCTGTTGATTGGAAGCCCATGCTTGGAAGATTATTGGTAGTATTAAAGGGTAGTTATACCCCATAGCTGACTAGCAAAGGATCAGGCTCCATTCTCATGGAGTGTCACTAATTGGGTAGGTTGGAGACATTTCTAGATGAATCAGAATTGTACTACTTTTAGCTATATTACAGTAATGATTTTCTTAGCCTGCTGCTTGGCTTTGATTAAATGGAGGTGTTTAAAAACCCCTCCAAAATCCTGAGCTGGAAAAAAACCCTCCAAAACCCAACCATCTCCAATCTCCAACCTAAAACCCGGTTTAATCAAGTGTGGGAGATGTTCTGCCTGCAGAGTGGTAGCCATGTTGGTAGCTGAAGGGTTAATCTCTTGTTGCTGTAATACGATTTGAGAGCAGCAGCTCAGTCTGCTTGTGTTAGCAAGATTAAAAGCAGGAGCTGCAGTGCCATTGCGAGCGCTGAATGAGTGGGACTGTTGCAGAGTGAACTGTAGCTGAATTTTGTCTTTTCTTCTTGCTTTTTTTTCCCCCCACCAGCTCCTCCCCCCTTCGTTCCTACTCTCAAGTCTGATGATGACACCTCAAATTTTGATGAAGCAGAGAAGGATTCGCGGGTTCTCTCCTCTGCGCGCCAGTTGAACCCAGCAGGCTTCTCCGGGGGAGATTTGCCCTTTGTGGGGTTTTCATTCATCAAGGCATTAGGGGTCCTCAGATCAGAGTAAGTAGGAATCGTTGCCTTGGTGGATGGGAGACTGCTGGAGAAATGCAAAGGGGTTGTTGTTGGGGAAAAGACTGTTTTAACTCTTTCAACTGGCCAGGACTCTGCTCCGGGGAAGCTGCCACATTCTGGCTTTAGCTGTTGCTGCTGTGGCTTGTGGATGTCCTGCTGTTCTGGGATCATCTCTGGGATTGGGGGGAGGGAAGGGAATGGAAAGACTGATTCTAAAATAGTTACTGTTTAAATTGCTGTTCAAATACTTTGAATTAGTTGTTGCTGTTAACCGGTGAGTGCAGTTTTGATATTGCAGATCCCAGAAGGAGAATACAGAGCAGTTCAGAGATGGAAAAAGGGGGGGTGTCATTTTATTGGGTCAGAGTCGGCACCAAGTGCAGGGATGTGTGAAGCTGAATTGATGATCTGCAGGAATAGAGCCCCACTAATCTGGGAACGTGCAGTGATGGGTCAGTGAAGGAGAGAAGGAGCTCCATGGCAGCTGCCTGTGTGCCATTGGGACAACTTCAATCTGAAGGCTGGGCATTGCTGTAGAGTGTGTTCAGGGACTGGAGGCTCAGATCAAGTATGCAGGGTATGTGTTTGGGGGGAGAGGTAAAGATCTAGAAAAAAATGGCTTTCAATTGGAAAAAAAAATTGCTTTCTGAGAGAAGGGAGTTGGAGAAAAGGAAGAATATAAATAGTAGGGTATAAACCATTTGGTGTGGTGGGTAGTTAGTTCCTGATGACTGAGCTATTGAAAAGTATTAGTGCAGAGTTAAGTTGAGAAGTCTTAGCTCAGTGTGGTGAGGCCTCTCAGGAATGCAAGGGCTGTAGCTGGGTTAGTGACTCGATGCACTAAGGTGCTGTGGTTTTCTATCAGCCATCGTTCATTGCTGCTAGTTAGTTCCCCAGGGGACCTCAACCTGTCTTAATCCAGTTTCTATGTTTTTGGTCATATTGTTTGTGGTTCTGCAGTGTATGTAACCAAAGCTGGTGGTGGTGTTGACACCTTTGATCTTGCCCACGCTGTGAATCAAGGTTATATGATGGTTATGCCAGTAATAAAAAGGGAATCTTTGACATTCCCTTCTCAACAGAGTTGCTTTTATGACAAAGGAGGAAGGAAGGGAGAGGGCATAACAATCAAACAAGTATTCTTTTGGTTAAATGATCTAATACTGTATTGTCAGTTAGAAAAATGGGATATTATATCTGTAGATACCTGCTGTTAAAATCTATCTTGATTTAGAAGTGAAATTACTTAGTGTTACCTTTCCTGCCTGGGGAACTGCAGTCCATCTATCAAGGCTACATGACCATTCATGTAGCAGTCAGAAGAGGCTCAACACTGACCATACATGTATGGCAAAAATGGATATGTCATCTGGGCCCAGGACTAGGGCTGGAGAGGAGCGTGGGGTGAAGTCTTGGCAACAGTCATGCAACTGTGCTGGGGACTGAAGGCTAAAAAGCAATATTGATGGAGCAGAATGATTGATATACTGCTATATGGAGCCAGTATCAAAAATGCATAGTGAAGGTATAGTTGAATTTTGGTAATAAATGGGAAGGGGTATAACAAATGAATATAGAGATTAATGTCCTCTGGAGAAATTCTAACTGAAGTAAAATTTCTGCTTGGTGTAGCCTGGTTTTTCCTGAGCTGAGTACTGAATTTCTTTCAAAATAATTTTAATATAAGGAGATATTTGTTTTCTTTTTTTTTTTTTTTTTATGAATGAGATCTCAATAAATGCTCTTTGATATTTTTAGCAGTAAGGACTTGCATGTTATTCTAAGAAGGTGGTTTAAATATGGGGAAGAGTGTAAGGATAATTCAATTCTAAATAATGCAGTGACCAGTTAATTGTTAATATCACTGCAACACTGGGTCACAACGACAACTTCTTCCCTAAGAAATCCTGTGGGGTATGTGTTTTACTTGAGGAAACTGTTCTGTTTCTGTCCACGCTACCTTGAATACCAAAGAGATGGGGAAGGGGACAGTAAACAGGGGGGTAGGCTTATCTATTGTGTATCTTGGGCTATCTTCTCTGGAGGGTCCTAAGTCATCAAGTTTATCAGTCCAGAATTTTTCTTGTTAAAATCTTTCCTGGGAGAGTCTGACCCTGCTGGTTGCTAAGCGATGCAGCTCTGTTTTCCCGTGCCTGCGGCAGGAGAGCTCCAGTGCCCCCAGTGCTGCTCGCAGGTAGGCCAGGCAACTGCAGCCTGCTGGTAACAAGGTCCTTCAAACTTGCATTGCTTTTATTCCAGAGCTGTCAAGCTAGGAAGTTTAGGGTTATGCTCCTGCCCTGGTTCACTGGGCAGGAAGAAGCTATAGCTGAGCAAGGAATTTCAAATACTTCAGACAAAAGGCAGGTCAGGAACAAACAGAAGAGAAAAAGAATAAAAAGTTCTGATTTCCATTCTCCTTTTTCTCCCAACCACTTAGGGTCAGAAGGGTTCACCTGAGTCAGACCTGTTGCCACAAATGATTTAGTTGGTGTGTAGTTTAGAAAGCTCCACTGAATTAAAATGTATGTTCCCCCATACCATGAGTTCAGGGAATAATTTGTGACCCTATAACAAATTTAAGATACAACACAGAGTAAAATGCACAACGCCAGTGTGTTGGAGGAAGCAATCAGGAGAAATCAAGGACATTGCTTATGTCATAGGTTCCTGTACTAGCAAAGTGTTTGTTGAATAAATCCCCTATATCATTGTAAGAATTGGGATCAGGCTGCAGAGGAGGACCAGCTAACTCCTTTTCCCATCATGGCCTCTGAATTCTTGATTTGGAGAAGAAATGCCTGTCTGACTGCAAATCTGGCTGCTGCTCTGGCTGTGAGTGTGTGACTGTGACAAGATAACAGGCAACTCAGAGTTTTAATTCCATTAAAAGCCAGCCCTACCTTGCTTCTCGTCCCTAACTGCGGCTGCTGTCCAGTGCTTAGAACGAGTGAGAAGAACCCTTAGATGCCAAAAATATGCATCAAGTGGTGAAAGAAAATTGTCCTTGTCCTTTGCATGTGGCCAGCAGAAGCCCTAAGGCATAAGATAACATTATAAATCCAGGGCTAACCAAATATACAAAAATACTTAAAAAATACTAAAGTATCTAATTTAAAAAAAAATAGCTGATTATGTGAATTTGTACCTGCCTCTGTTCTCTTTTAGTCTGGAGTTAAAGAGCTAAAGGAGCCTGACTACTTATGATACAAAACTGAGGTTAATCCAAAGTACTTGCTGAACCAGAACCTAGAGAGAGGTTGACAGGCAAAGCTGACAGTGGGACTAGCACCTTATCTCAGTTGCTGATGTAGGGATTTTTCAATTATCTATCAGAACACAATAAATGTCATCCTAGTAGCTCTTGAACTGTGGTCTCTGAAGCTTTGGTAGATGGCCCACATCTTTTCTGTATGTTCCTAAGAAGTGGTATTTTTCAAGATCATTTTGTCTGTTAATTTCAAAATTTGGTTGTTAATTTCAAGTAATTGCCATCAATTCATGATGGTAATCATAAAACACTGAGAGTTAAAATTGGCCATTCTTCCAAAAAGAAGGACTACTGATTTTCTTCCACCAGTTTGTCGGGTTCTGGTAAACTCTTTCACCAAAGATAGATGAAAGAGGAAGCACAGGATGAGCAAACCAAAAATAAGCTTTGCTTCAGCTAGCTCTATTCACAGATTGATGGTATCACTGTTTGTTTTGGGTTGGGTTTTTTTTAGGCCTGAACAAGCATTTAAGAGGGGGTGGAAAGTACAGATGAGTATAATGCTAAAAAGAATAGAGCATGAGGGACGGGGGATGAGATCCTAGGCATGTTGTGTGGGGGCCAGGATTAGGACAGATGGTGTCAATGGTTGGAAGAAGCACAGGTGAGTTGGGGGTTTATGGAGTGGCAGAAGAGGTATTGAGGAATGATGCACACGACAGGTGAAGGTGTGTTTTCCATACCCCAGAATCATAGTTTTTCCTATACTAGTGGTTTTTTTTTTTCTTCTTCACCTCAGCCACATTAAGGCTGGAGGAGCTTTTACCCAAGCAGCACCATTTCTGGTAGTTCTGCTGGTTGAGGCAGTTGCTGATCTAGCTGTGAAATCACTGGATAATCAGCTCTAAGTTAACTTGGTTTTGAGTCATGCCAGCAGTGCTTCTCTTGAAACTACATTGGCACAGCTAGTTCTGTCAGCACTGGGTACTACAGAGTTCACTTTGGGGGTTTTTAAGTCTTTAGTCACCACAGAATCACAGAATGTCAGGGGTTGGAAGGGACCTAGAAGATCATCTAGTCCAACCCCCCTGCCAGAGCAGGGTCACCTAGACCACGTCACCCAGGAACAGATCCAGGTGGGTCTGGAATGTCTCCAGAGGAGGAGACTCCATCCATTTTCCTGGTAATGTATGCTGGTCACCTTTTGTTGATATATTTTTTTTCCAGAGGAAACAGCAAAAACTGCTCCGTTGTGCTCAGAGAATTGCTCCAAGATGTAGCAGTTCAAAGTCATTCTGAGGTGGCACCAACCTGAGCAATGGCTTTGCATCATGACTTTTGATGTTGGATTGTATGTGTCTAATTTCTGAGCTGATGCTGACCAAGGAGGAATGTAAGTGGCCCAGCCACGTGGGTATTTTCCACCTTGTCATGCTGTGTTGAGAGCTCATTTCACCATGACAAGGCTTATTAGATTAGTCAGTATTCCATTGCTCTTGATTTCCTCTGTCTGCCCCCATCTTGATGCTTTGAAGGTTGATGGATGTTCATGAAGTTGTTCATTTTTACAAAGGAAGGAATGACTGGGAAGGGATGTCTCTGAAAGTCTGTGGCCAGTGCTAACTGAGATCAGCTTCACTTGGGGACAAGATGTCTTCTTTGCACGGCAGGAAAACCCCGGTGGCACCAGCACGGAGATTTGGAAGGAATTTCTTCCTCCCTTGGAGCAGGGCTGAAGAAGAAAGGCTGTAGTTGTAGTTTGCAGCCTCCTCCTTCCTTATAAAACCGACTCCAGCCCCGAGGAGCGGCTCCCTCTGCAGTCAGCCGAGGGAAACCGCAGCGAGGGCAGTGCGGGTCGGGAGGGTCCCGAGCTGGGCTGGGCAGAGCTCTCGGGCTGGGGGCTGCCCCAGCCCCTCCTGGCCTGAGAGCATCGGGATGCTGCCGACTGCCTTGCTAGGAGAAATTCTGCATGGATAAGATGGTGTCTGTTCTATTAGGCTCCGATTATTTTCTGAGCAAATAAATGAGCACAAAGATCAGAATGAGCCCCATTAGGGAGCTGAAAGAGGAGCAGCAAACAGCAGCAGGTCTGGGGGAACTAAAGAGTTTTCTTAGGTCAGCTCTCAGATTGGAAAAGAAGGAAAGTGGAAAGATGATGGGTAATGTTGAAATGATAATTAAAAAAAAAATAAAAATCTCTTTAGCCAGTGCAGCTCAGCCTGTAAAGCCAGATTTTTATTATAAAAAGCTTTTCAGACTTGTCTCTGTATGCATTTGCAGCTATTTACATATATTTGGTTAACATTTTAAAGCAGATTCCTTAGTGTCTTTTTTAGTTAATGTGTTTTAATTTGTATTTTTAGACTGCTTTCCTCAACTATTCATTTTTAGCCTTGTTTGTACACCCAGCTGTTAGGGGATTTAATATGCATCTTTCTCAGATGGTTGCCTTTTCTCTGTAGGAGTATAGACACACTTATAGATTGATTTTTAAATATGATAATATGATGGGTTGGATTGATTGGACCAGGACTGAAGGAATGCTTCACAAAAAGCTTTTGCAAAATGCTTTTAGAAAAAGTCCTGGTTGTATCTGTGTTGTTGACATGCAGGATTCTTTTAAGTTTTTGCACATCAGGTTTCTGAAGAAATAATAATATTTGACCTTTCAAGGCAGAATTGGTGGGTTTTGTTATGTTTGTTTGCTAATATAAAATCAGTGTTTCCTTATGACTGCTGAAGGTGGTGGCACTGAAGATCTATTTTGCTACAGATATGCTGCGGAATTTTCATTTAAAAAAATGTCTTTTTTTTTTTTGGTGACTATCTTGAATATCTGTTTAGATTAAGGAGTAGATTTTTTTTTCTCAGAAAATGGTGGTGATGGAATCAAACTTTCCTTGGTGTTAAGAAGAGACTGTGCTGCTATGTGTGGGTGTATGGCTATATGCAGAGAGCTGCTCAAAGCTTATTTCTCTCCATGGGGATAACTGGCTGCATACCAAACTGTGGTCAGGAGAAGCAGAAAGCAATGTGTGGGCAAGCTGTATGATCTTTTATTAGCACCTCCATTGTACTGCTGTGTTTTCATCTATCAGTTAACACTGGTTCCATCATTAACTGCTTAAAGATCTACTTTGATTCAGTTTATGTGAGGGAGAATGGGATTTATTTATTGTGTTTTGATGTGTGTACTTTTTGGGTTGTTTTTTCTTTGTTGCAAATTACATATTTTAAAAGAAAATAATTAAAAAGATGCTCCAAAACATTGAGAGGCTTCCTATGCTTGTCTAGAAAGAAATTAGCCTAACTGAAATGGGAAACTTCTTCAGTGTGGAGACCCAATTAGACAGCTTAATAACCTGTAAATATTTTCCCTGGGTCTCTGGAGTCAAATTGGTTTGAATAGTACAGTTTAGTTAAGTCTCATAAAAAAATTACTTACAAGTGGGACTCTGCATTCTGCAGTGTGATTAATCATATTGATATTGATTGGGTTCGTAGGGATTGTATGAATTGGGTTAGGAAAGTTTCAGTTCAATTTTGATTCACAGAAGGTAACTAAAGATATTAAATTCTTATTCCTGTGGTGCAGATTATGGCATCTTAAAGTTTTTAGGGCTTTTGTACTTTGATGATAATTTTAAAACCCAGTTTAAAGTACGAAATCAAAAGCAGTGCTCTGGAAATGGTCTTTTCAAATGCTTACATTGACTTTCTGCTCTGTTTTTGTTACACTTGGAAATCCACACACGTTAGGTTGCTGGGATTTAGTGTTCTGCACACTGACAGGAGTCACTGCTGGAAAATACTCTCGTAACTAGGAGTACACATGGATTATTTAATAAAACCTGATGGAAGCATATTGTTATGGCATGTTTGATCTGAAATGATGGCTGTCAGGCTGAAATTGCTGCACTTCTCTCTTATCCTGCTATAAGTACCCAGAGCCTTTACTGCTTTTTGCTGCATAAATGCAGATTTTTCTATCTTTTGCCTATATTCACGTGCCCTTTGGCTTTGCTCTTTTAGATCTGTTTTTCCAAGCGTGGATTCTCCAGCCAAGGTCAGCTCTATGGAAAAGAAACTTCTTCTCAAGAGCAAAGAATTCCAAGAGGTCCAGGACAAGTGTCACAAGGTATTTATTTATGCGATTGGCCATCTCCATTGCTCCAGGAATCTGCAACCACTGTATGTCCAGGGATCTGTCAGATGCTGCTGATCATCCAGACTCGTGGTGGGCAAAGTGCTTTTCCTTCAGTGAGGTGGCTTCCTGTCCAGTACAAAGGGAGATGAATTTAGGCCACGCTGTTGCTCTAGATACTTTTCTCTTAACAAGAAGCAGCTCTGGATTTTAAAGAGTCTTTTTCTCAGCGTGACACAGCCGACTGCTTCCTCCTGCCTCTTCAGCATATGCACAATACAGCAGTACTGTTCTGAGGTTCTCTTCCTAACTCATCACCTTCTACTTACATAACTGTTGTCACATCTCTGGTTATGGTGAACATCTTGTAACAGTTGCTGTGCTCCAGTAACGGGAACCCGGTGGAGTCTTGTAAAACTTGCTGCTTGATTGAGACTTTTATGAGCGTTCGATTACTTTTCTCCCTGCTCTGTTCTGGATTTGACCATTTGCTCCTGATAAGGAGATGGGGGGAAACCATCTTCTGGTCCAGCATGGATTTGGGATAAGGTTAAAGTGACCCATCTCTGCAAGTCAGGTGAAAAAATGATTGTGTCTTCTTTGCTAACTGGGGTTCGAAGAATGACTGAATATGAACAAGCAGCTTGAATGAATGGGGTGACTTAGACTTACTACTTGTCCTTAAGAAGAACTGTGCATTCCTGGAGCAGAGACAATGGTATTGGAATTTAAACACCCATTTGGAGAAACGTAGCTAGAAGTCTCTTGGAGACAAATTCCTTCCAAACAGAGCTCTGAAAGTAGCAGTTAGCAAAGCTTGTGAAGCCCCCCCCTTATAACCTCTTGATATTTATTGCAGATGGAGCAGGAAATGACGCGGTTGCACCGGAGAGTGTCAGAGGTGGAGGCTGTACTTAGCCAAAAGGAGGTGGAACTGAAAGCCTCTGAGACCCAGCGATCCCTCCTGGAGCAGGACCTGGCCACCTATATCACAGAATGCAGTGTGAGCCCTTACACCAGTCCTTCCAGCTCTGGCTGCCTGAAACCTGGTGGCCTCTGCCTTTCTCTTCCATCATGGTTTCAGTGGGGTACTTGATGGAGAGAAAATACTATGCGAGAGAATATCTGTTGAACATGGAGCCCTGAATTGTTTGCAGAGGGTTGCTTGATAGTTTTAGTCAAACTCTGTTTCATGGTCACGTGCTTAGAACATACAGGAATAACTACTGTCCTGGTCCTGCTGAAAGTATTTGTGATGTTTGTCTTACTGGCTGTGCTAGAACATGCTTGGGCTTGACTTCTTGCAGGTTTCTTAGCCAAAAGACAATGGGGACTGATCAGTAACTCTGAGGACAAATAAGAGGGTTAGGAAACAATGGTGCTGCATCCATCTGTGGGTATTCTGAGTTCAGATGGATCCAGTTCCCAGTGAAATGTCAGGGATGATGCTAGGACAGGTGCTAGTTTTCAGGTAAAATATAAAAATGAGGCCTTAAAACCATGCATTAAAGGATCATTTGGCATTTTTCACAGGAGCTGGAATGTCTGCCCAGTTGTCCTGGCAAGGTTCCTGTGAAGATATTTTCATTTGAGTTAATAGCCTCTCTATTTTCAGTTGGATATGATACTCTTTTTCCTCTCTTGTACCAGGAACAAAAAAATCCAGAGAATACTCTGTTTCAGAGAATTGAAAAGCATATCTGGTGGGTTTGTTTGTTGGGAAGCACATCTTAAAACAGGGCTGAGGGATTTTCCTGTACTGAATGGTACTAGGTAAATCAGATTCAGTTTGTATCTTTCTGTTGAAATATAATACACTTGATAGAAGGACAACTGGTCTGTCAAAATTTGCAGGTAAGGTGTGTGTTGAGATACAGAAGCAGCCCTTCTTTGTAGGAGATTAACAATGATTAAAGGATTTATCTTGCTTAAAAGCAACAAGAAAAATGGATAAGCTTGTTAGTAACATGAAGTTGAAGGATCTATCTAGGTTGTGAATTAATAATTCTAGATTATTATCTGTGGTGCCCAGTTCAGAGCAGTTAAGACTGCACCAGGGAGGGGATCTGTGACAAAAAGGGCCAATCAAAAGCTCTCCGGGGCCTTTTTTGAAGCCAGGTGAAGCCCTTTGCCTGTGTGGGGGGGGCTGTCATTTGGTACCACCCTCTTGTGATATGCTTAGTCAGGGAGCTGAGCTGAAGGATGAAGAGGCTGAGGAGTATCAGGGAGTGTGAGGGAGATTGATGGGAGAGACCAGCTCCCTGAGAGAAAGGGAACAGGTTGAGGTCCCACAGAAACCAGAGGATCCCCTCCCCTCTTGTCACCAGGCAGTAGAAGGGGACCTCAGTGAAGGGGGACAGTGGAAAAGGGTCCCTACTTAGGGAATCAGGTGAATCCCCTCCCAACCTCCCCCACCTCCCCAGTCACCCTTACAGAACAGGTCTGAGCCCTGCAGGAGGAACTGGCTGTAGGAGAGGAGGATGGTTCAACCTGGGCCAGAAATGCCAGAAAGATCAAGACATCACAGACCCACCAGCATAACTGGCTCCAGAAGGAAAAGCAGATGGGTCATGGTTGTGGGTGACTCTCTTCTGAGGGGGGCAGAGGGGCCAATGTGCCATCCTGACCCACTTCCCAGGGCAGTCTGCTGCCTCCCTGGGGCACGGGTTAGGGACATGTTGGACAAACTTCCTGCCCTAGGAAAGCCCTCTGATTATTACCCCCTTGTAGTATTTCAGGTGGGTAGTGATGAAGTGGGTAGAAGGAGTCCAAAATCAATTAAAAATATTTTAGAACCTTGGAACAGTTGCTAAAGGGATCAGGAACATGAGTTGTGTTCTCCTTTATCCCTCCCTGGCAATTGTGAGTGAGGAAAACAACAGAAAAAGACAACAAGTCAACTCATGGCTCCAGGACTGGTGTTACCAGCAGGGCTTTGGGTTTTTGGGCTGTTCTAGGAGACACCTGGGCAGGAGGGATGCACTTGTCTCAGAGGGGGACAAGGATTTTGGGGCAGGAGTTATCAGGGCTCATTGACAGGGCTTTAAACTAGGTATGAAGGGGGAAGGGGAATAACTGGGCCTGTTAGGAATAAGCCCAAGGGAAGCATGCCAGGGCTTGAAGGATGGAGGACTAGTGAGGACTCTTGCTCTGCCAGTTCCTATGAGAGAAGGCAGAGATGTTTAGAAATCATGGAAGCCCCTGAGAAGAGTCTGGTAGGAAATGGGGCCCACACTCATAAGAAGGCAGGTGTTGAAATCATCAGCTGACCTGAAGGGCATCTACACCAATACACACAGTGTGAGCAACAAACAGGGGGAGCTTGAAACCACAGCACCAGGAAAGCTCTGACTTAGTGGCTATCACTGATAGTGGTGGGATGCCTCACACGACTGGAGTGCCACAATCAATGGCTACAAGCTCTTCAGGAGGGATAGCCAGAGAGGAAGAGTCAGTGGAGTGGCCCTGTATGTCAGAGAATGCTGTGAGAGCTCAGAAATCAAGCACAGTGATGATGGGGTTGAGAGTCTTGGATTGGGTTAGTTAACAGTGAGGTGGATGGAGCTTTCTATAAGCAGTTGGGAGAAATCTCAGTCACTTGCCATTGTTCTTGGGGACTTGAACTTCCCAGGTATCTGCTGGGAATACAACACAGCAGAGAGGGAACAATCCAAGTGGTTCCTGGAATGTGTGGAGGACAACTTCCTCACACAGCTGGTGAGCTGACCAGGGAGTGTGCCCTCCTGGACCTGCAGCTTGTGAACAGGGAAGAGCCTGGGGGGGATGTAAGGGTTGGAGGCCACCTATGGCCAAGCTTCCAGGCTTGGGAAGAGTGGCTGGAAAGTTGTTGAATAGTAAAGGACCTGGGGGTTTAAATTGACAAGAGGCTGAAGTGTGAGCCAGCAGTGTGCCCAGGTGGCCAAGAAAGCCAAGGGCATCCTGGCTTGGATAAGAAATAGTGTGAGCAGCAGGAGCAGGGAGGGGATTGTCCCCCTGCACTGGGCACTGGGGAGGCCACAGCTTGAGTGTTGTGTCCAGTTTGGGGCACCTCAATCCAAGAGAGATCTGGAGGGGCTGAAGCAAGTGCAGAGGAGGCAACGGAGCTGGGGAAGGGCCTGGGGAATAAATCTGCTAAGGAGCCATGGAAGGAGCTGGGACTGTTTAGTGTGAGGAAGAGGAGGCTGAGGGAAGCCCTCCTCACTCTCTACAGCACCTGAATGACATTGTAGAGAGGCTGGTGCTGGTCTCTGCTCACAGGGCATTAGTGACAGAACAAGAGGGGATGGATTCCAACTGCTCCAGGGGAAGGTCAGACTGGGCATTAGGGACAATTTTTTCACTGCAAGAGCAGCCAGAGCCTGGCACAGGCTGCCCAGGGAGGGGGTGGAGTCACCAGCCCTGGGTGTATTTCAGGGTTGTTGGATGTGGTTCTGAGGGACATGGTTTAGGGCTGAACTCTGTAGAGCAGGGCTAATGGTTGGACTGGATGATCCCAAGGATCTTCTCCAACCTGAATGATTCTATGACTCTATAAAATACAGAGAAATGCTGTCAATAATGGATCTTCTCTCTTTTTCTGCCTCTAAACCTGTTGTGAGGAAGCAGATTGGAACTAAGATTGAAGCGTAGCAAACTGCTTGTAAACGGACTGTTTCTATCTAGATAGAAGCAGCACTAGCCATGAATTCCTTTAGTGTTCCATCACTGGTGCCTCCTTTTTCCCTGCTGCTTCCCTGCAGCCGAGGAGGCGTTTGTACAGCTAAAGATCTTGATGATAACAGCCATCTGAAAAAAGCCAAGACTGTGTGTTGAACATTTTGCTTTCTGCAGAGCTTAAAGCGAAGCCTGGAGCAGGCACGGATGGAGGTGTCTCAGGAAGATGATAAGGCACTCCAGCTACTCCATGATATCAGAGAGCAAAGCCGAAAACTGCAAGAGATCAAAGAACAGGTATTCCTGCTTCTGTGGGGAGCAGGGTGGCTATCTACAAACAGGCACTCTTGGCATATTCTAGCTCTCTTGCCAGGGTTCTGTTTTCTGCCGGTAGGCTGTGGTGACTCCCAGTCTGTGTGTTTTCACCTGTCTATTGATACTGAGAGTGAGCACAACCTCCAAACACCAAGGTTTTCTTTTCATAGTCCTGAAAGTACTTTGTGTCTAAAAACAGCTTAGGAAGAAGTTGCTTCAGTTAACATGCTGTGTTAGAAATGAGCTAGCCATTTAAAGTGCTCAAGCTATATAAATTTCATAAGTTCATGGAAGTTCACCTGGGAGAGAACTGAGCTAGCTTTACATTTGTGGTGTGTTTTGTTTTGTTTTCCCCTCTTCATTCTTATTTGGCCATTTCCAAACAATCTCTTGCCTGGCTGTTTTTTTCCTGATTTAATCTATTTGCAAAGTAGATGTTGGGTTTTTTTTTCCACCAGAAGAATGTTGAAAGCTTATTAATCTATACAATTTTTCACAAAGAAAAAAGTCAAAATTAAATGACAATATGATGACAAATGTGGACACTTTCAAGATTTAAAATACTCTGCAAGACAGAACCTACTCAGTTTTATGAATTAAGAGCAATAGATTGTATTGAGAAAAAGAAATTGAAATTTGCTATGGCGTTCAAGCAGTTCTTTCCAATTATCTGTTGTTTTTCATCTTCAAAGCACTTCACAAACATTAACTGACTAATTTCGTAGTGTTTGAGACAAGGAAGCCCAGAAACCTTGGTAATAACTCTCCAGACACGAGCAGCTCTTATATAAAAGTAATGAAATGCAAAAACAACCCTCTGGATGTATGAGGCCTCCGTAGACTTTACAGCATTCTTCTGAATGGTTGCTTTATGTAATGCAAGGAATCTAAAGCTCATTACTCTGTGTTCTGGTGCTTTGTTAGCACAGTTGCTTTCAGCATTGAAATGTGGAACATTTTGGGTGATGATAAATATCATTAGATTCTGAGGCAGTACAGACACATGCGACAGAGGAAAAAGAAATGCAAGTCAATTTACAGCCAGTATTTTGTCCCAGAATCTCTATATTTGCCTTGTGAAGATTCACTGTGGCACGTAAATGATGCTTAGGTCACAGATGAGTCTGTGATATCATATCTGGTGTGATCATCTGAGCCCTCTGAAACTCATGAGCAAGAACACCTCAACCAACTAAGCTTTGCTGACTCAGACCAGGAGGTGGATCTTGGCCATTGCAGGCTTGGGTCATGATTTTTAAGTCAGGGGATAAATGGGAGGTGAGGTGGAAGAGTCCCTTAGAGTTTTGCTGTTGGAAATATGACACTTCAGAGAGAATGAGTAAAATTAACAGTAAATTGGAATCTTTGAAGCCCAATAGGGCATTTGGTATTTTCCAAGCAAGACTGGAGGTTCAACTGAGCTTCAGGTACTTGAATAGAAGAGTGTGGGGGGTTTCTGTTGGTTTTTAGTTTGTTTGGGTTTTTGGTTGGTTGTGGTTTTTTTGCTTATTTTGAACTAAACCTGTGTTGTGGTCATGACTTGATGAAGACCTGTATTAATGGATGAACTTGCTACAAATCAGAATCTGTATTTTTTGAAAGCCCACTCATTTCTGTGTAGCTACCCTGGTGTGATTTGCTCCATGTGTACTCCCTGAGCTTTACCTGCCCATTCATTTGCACTTAAGCACATCTTAATATTTTTTTTAAGCTGTGAGCAATTCATATACAAGACATACCGTTCTGTGCTGCCTTGAGTGCTGTGGCTTGTTCCTCTGCCCTTGACCATGAGATTTATTCCAGGATAGTCTTGCAAACATGAAGAAACAAGAAAAGCTGAAGTATTACTAATTATCTCCTCTTCTTTCTTCTTTTCTCCCTCCCCATTCTCCTCCCTTCCCAAACACTCATTCTCACAGTGGCAATTGTAGTCATGCCTGTAATTCTTTGGTCTAATTCTTTATATCTTTGCTGATAAAAAAGCTATTTTAGGGAGTCCTAACAAATTCTGTTTTCTGATCAGAACGTGTGTTCCTTCAAACCATTCTGCCTTTTTTATTCACAAATATAGTCGTATGAAACAAATATTTCAGTTAATGTGGGCTCACTTTTTTTGATAAAAGGCTCTAACTCTCTCCAGCAGGAACATAAGATGATCCATAGAGAGACACTAACTGGAAAGAGAGGTTCCCTGTCTGCCTTACAGACTGGAGAACCAATTAGGGGATTACAAAGTAAAGAGCCACTCTGCTGTGCTCCCCATGGTTAGTTCAGCAGTCTGCTCAAGCCCACTTGTTTAAATCTCTGCCTAAGCTCTCCATGTTGCTGGAGAATCCCAGGCTGACTTTAGGGTCAGTGTTCATGCAGTCACTTGCCTAGCTAAAGACAGCTGCCTGGCTGGGAAGAGTGATGACAAACCTTGTTTTGTCATGAGACTCTTACTCTTTGGAATATGGGGGTAGTCAGGCGTATTGTAAGATATTAAAATGGAAAGAAAGACTCCCCCACTGTCAGTCCTTCATAATCTTTTATCCCAGCTCTTGATGTGCATGTTTTCTGCTTCTTAGCTCCATTAAAAATGGGTTTGTTTGGAAGGCTGTTTGTTTTGGGGTTTTTTTTTAGAATAATTTTACAAAATGTGTATTTACAGAACTTAGTCAATGCTAAATAAATGTAATTAAATACTTTTTTTTCAGTGAAGATATAAGAAGCAATCTCACAGCCTAGTCTCAGTTCACCCAGTCTCTTTGAGACACTCAATTCAGCTGTTCTTTTCTTCTCCCACCTTCCCCATCCAAGTGCCCTATCTTGTGGTGTCATGCATGGGGAATCATTATTTCTGCCTACATAGGCAAATATCTTCTGTGGGCACTGTGATTTTTAGACAGTTTTTCTAAGTTAATATTTAATTTTAGGTAGTCTCCCATGCAGAGCAAGATGATCCTTTTTAACTCTGTCAAGAGAAAGTCAGCGATGGCCAGAAGCCACAGTATGTTCCCCCTCTGCTTCTCCTTTCCTCTTACCCAAGCTGTGCAGATCTGTGCTAATTGTCATGTTATCAGCCTGAGAAAATATATTTTGAGGGAGCAGCTGGGCATTTAGTAGAGGCATCAACTGACACATTTCTGTTTCAGAAACTAGAAATGTAAGTAATCTTTCTCATTTGTGTGTAGATGTGTGTGTGTGTGTGTGTGTGTGTGTGTGTGTGTGTTCCTGCAGTGAAGCCACACTCAGCAAGTCAATGTTTGGAGTTTTCTGATTGACTCACAAATGGCAAAGCTCAAACTAGAACACCATGGCTATTTTATTTAGCTCTTGTTGCTTTCTTTTGTTCTTTACTTTTCTTCCACATTACTTTCTTTTGTCCTTTACTTTTCTTCCATTTTCTTAAATGCACCTCTCGCCTGCAGTCGGAATGCTGCGATCTGCTGCTCCAGCTCTTCCTCCTGTTGCCTCTAAAATGTCATAACCTCTTCCTCCCCTTCCACTGCAACTGCAGGAATATCAAGCTCAAGTAGAAGAGATGAGGTTGATGATGAATCAGCTGGAAGAGGATCTGATTTCAGCTCGCAGGAGGAGCGATCTCTACGAGTCGGAGTTGAGAGAGTCCCGACTGGCAGCTGAGGAATTCAAAAGGAAAGCTGCTGAATGTCACAACAAATTGCAAAAGGTACTTTAGGCTCCAAGGGAGGGAGAGGGGCCTGATGCTGGCTTGGATTCCTGCTGCAGTTTGACACACTCAGGTTGGGTCCTTGTTCTTGGAAGAGCAATGTGGTTTGTACAACTAACACAACGTGTCTTCAGCTGTCCACTCCTGTCGTGTAACTCTGTGCAACTGCTGCTGTTGAAATTGCATGAGGTGGTGATTGAGTAGCAGAGCAGTGTGCTACAGCTTTTCCTGAGACTTTTATGTGTTTTATATTTAAGTTACAGGTTAAAGATCAAGGAAAAATTGAAGCAGGAGAGTTGTATTCCAAACTGGAGAAGGTATGCCAGTGTCCTGGGATTTGCTGCTGTGTCTTTCTTGCTGTGCACAGAAACCAAGAGCATCTTTGGCTAGTCAGTGGCAGGCACAGCCTCACACCCCTCCCTGCTTTATTTTCAAGAATCTTTTTCTAGATGTGATTCACTGTTCTTATTCTATATAAAGCTGTTTCTGGATATCCTGTTCTTACTGGATTGTGTTCAGAAGCTAGGAAAAAGACTCATGTGTAATGAGTTTGGAGTTAGTGATACATAAAGGTTTTCTTTATGAATAAAGAATAGCAAATGAAAACTAAAAGAGTCCAGAGTATTCTCACACTGAACATTCTACTTGGTGACCAAAATATGAAAGCAACTAGAAGTTAGTAAAATGGGTGTAGATTTGCCAAGGAGTGTTTTGGTTTGTTGGGATTGATGGGGAGAAACAAAGATATTTTGGGAAGTGAGTTAAAATAAAGATGATATCATGAGTAGAGAGCATTTTTCCTTTTGGATTTTATGACACTCTTCCCTCTCATCATTTTATTTAACTCTAGATCAATACAGAGCAGCAGGCCAAAATCCAGGAGCTTCAGGAAAAGCTGACAAAGGTAATGTCTGGGTTGGTGAAAGTGAATTTTCCCCAAGATTTTCCTTGAAACCTTAATGCAGAGGAGGGATGCAGTTTGTTTTATCCTCAAAAATAGAATTAGTCATAGCATGGGGGATGCTAAGGAAAAGGGGGAGGGAACTGGTATCTGAAATCATTGGTGTTCTTGGTATGCTTTTGGCTCTTGAGACATGTCAACAGTGTTTATTTTTACAAATGAAGCTGAGTCAGAACTAGAGTAGTGTAGAGAAATTTTCATTTCAAAGGCCAGTTTGAGTATCCTGTGTGCAGTGCTCTGGTCCCTTGCTTCTGACAACAGCATTCTGATCTTTAACTCACTAGGAAAATACATGTTGGACTTGCTTTAGTCTCCCAGTATACTTTGGTTTAATTGCAAAATCACCTTCCAGTTATTCACAATAAAAATGTTGAATGATAAGGGTTCATGAAGGAACTCAAATAACAGTGTAAGCTGAAGGCAGTAAGGAATACCTGATGTTTGCAGTTGTGGCCAGTCACTTAAGAAGGTGCTGTGAGACCAGTAGGATATCATGCAGCAGAAAAGAAAGGGGTTGTCATCATCATCATCATCATCCACTAAGAGAGCTTTTCAAGCTTGGAACCTGATGAGAGGGGGCTTTTTCAAGGGCTAGTCATCTAGAATA
This sequence comes from Ceyx melanurus, assembly GCA_024611195.1. NCBI lineage: Eukaryota > Metazoa > Chordata > Aves > Coraciiformes > Alcedinidae > Ceyx > Ceyx melanurus. The sequence continues at coordinate 38,868 of JANHGL010024651.1, read as the reverse complement.
TGAATAGGAGGCCAAAGCTAAGTAGAAATAGTACTTCTGGTATTTCAACCTAGCATGTTTTAATCCCCCTCCCTTTTTCTCCTTTCATGAATTCTAAGGAAATGTCTGTAGACCAACAGGTCATTCTCTTAGTGTTTTAGTAAGAGTAGTTAGTGAGCTCTTCACAAGAGCTGGAACTGAATTTGGGGGTAGACTTCCCTTTCTGTAAATAGAGACAATTCAAAACTTGCAGCAAAGCAAGGCCAACATCTCATTGATTTTGAGGTTTTGAAAATGATTATGCAACAGAAGTTAGAATTTGGCTTCCTGCATCTATTAGTAGATTGTCTTAATTTTACACTGTTGGATTGATGTTCAGTAGCTATATTATTCAGAATATTGACCATCTCAGGGTTATGAACTCTTCACATACCAAGTTTGCATGTGAAATACTTTTTTAATACTTTTTTTTTCCTTCTTTGGACCTTCAGGCTGTAAAAGCTAGTTCAGAGGCAACTGAACTTCTTCAGAACATCCGTCAAGCAAAAGAGAGAGCTGAAAAGGAGTTGGAGAAGCTGCAGAATCGGGAGGATTCCAATGAAAGCATGAAGAAGAAACTGCTTGAAGCAGAGGTGAGGGGAGAATGTCTTGCTAGAGTACATTAGTTGTTGGGATGTGTCTTCATTTAGGACCCTTCATCTGGATGGCTGAACAGTTTTGATTCCTGTAGTAACCACTAATATTTGTCAGGAATCCATTTTCACCCACGTACCATCTCTGTGGCAATTTCTTGTTTCTCTCCTTGTGAAATCTTTCTACTGAGTTAGTCTGTCAGTCTGCAGTGAACCAAGTAGAGGGTGTTTCTAATACTTTTGCTTCCCTGGGACAGGAAGATGACATTTTGCTGGTAGCAATCCTGATGTTAGGCATACCCTGTTTGTAATTAAAAACCATGTATTTCTTTGAAGGAAACCAAGTGGCTTTTTCTTGTCAGTGAGGAGTCGATAAGGCCGTGTGGTTACCATGAGGGATTTGAGGCAAAAGTAGGATTTGAAGTATAAAAGAAGAAGTGCTTCAACTGTTTTTGTCTAGAAAGAGCTCTGTGCTGAAGCCAGGCTGGTTTCCCTGACTAGCAGTTGATAATTATCCCCCAGGAACGGCGCCATTCTCTGGAGAATCAGGTGAAGAGACTGGAGACTGTGGAGCGAAGAGAGAACCGTCTGAAGGAAGATATCCAGACTAAATCCCAACAGATTCAGCAGATGGCAGAGAAAATTCTGGTGAGCAGAGGTGAAAATGAAAAATAAAGGGTAAGAGTTTGTAAGAAAGAGGTAGGAAAGGAACAGAAGACCTAGAATTGAATAAGGTGGAAACTGTTGAATAAAGGGATTTGTTTCTTGCACTGGTCATAGTGGAGAAAGCTTAAGCACTCAAATTCTGTTTGCAACTTGAGTTACAAACTCACTGCTGTACCTATAGTCTTAACTACAATTTTAAAGTAGCATTGTCTCAGTGGGAACACTTTTAAGTCAACTTAGCAATATTTATATTAATTACCTAACTGTTGTTTCAGAAGTAAAACGTTCTCAGGACAGGATACTGCAACACTAAAAACATGATCTAGCTTGTAAACTACATTGCAAAAGAATTTAGGTGTCAGATCTACTTGGAGTGCTTACATTTTGAAGCAGAGAGAAATTAGTCATCTAAAATGTTCATCTTCAAAACTAATATTTGTCAGGAATCCATTTTCACCCACGTACCATCTCTGTGGCAATTTCTTGTTTCTCTCCTTGTGAAATCTTTCTGGTGAGTTGGTCTGTCAGTCTGCAGTGAACCAAGCAGAGGGTGTTTCTAATACTTTTGCTTCCCTGGGATAGGAAGATGACATTTTGTTGGTAGCAATCCTGAGCACAGATACACCTGAGCAAGGCCAAATGGAGATCTATAAAGAATCATATCTAAAATCAGACATAACCCATTCTTATTCTAGGTAGCAGCTGCACAGTTAGACTTCAGCCTCAGAACACCTGAGTGCTCTCAAGAGAAGGTAGAACCAGTCCTTTAGTAGTGCTGTTTCTTTCCAATTGTTTTGAAAGCATGAGTGCATGGTAAGTGAGAGACAATGGCTTTGCTGGGCACAGAGCCAACTATATGTTTAGAAACACTGAAAAACTCCAAATTGTTTCATAAGCCTCTTGTGTTTATTTGGGGATCTTTCCCTTGGTTTGGATCCTGTTCTCTGTGGAAGAAAAGCTGGAAGGGGACTGCAGAAATTTCGACTAATTGTTTTACACGATGGGATATGTTTAGCTCTTCTTATAGTTAGTTTCCATGGAGTTCTGACAGAATGTTGGAGACACACAGAAGTGTTTTATAAGAAGTCAAACAGGCGTTGAAGAAATAATCCTACAGAGGCTTTCCTAGTACCTTGCAGCTCTGATCTGGGAGCACAGGGTAATAGCTTTCTTTTTTCTCCACTTCTGCCCTCTTTGTTCCCTCAAGTTGATCTTTTCAAACACACTTGACTTGCCCTGATACAGAAAATCTAGAAAGTTTATAGAAAGAATAGAGAGGAGCTGAAGATACAGAATTACACAGAATAATGTGAAGATTGTTGAATAGAGGTGTCGCTTTCACTACACTCATCTAGAAATGCCCGAGAAGTACCTTCTGATCTGCCTGTAGAGAATTAAGAAGTAAGAATTAAGAAGATACTTATTACAGTTTGAAAGTGTAGATCATTACTATGATGCTAATAACAAAGTTAGTGCCACATAGAGACTAGGAAGTGAGAAGTGGAATGGTGAGAGATTACCTTTTGAAGCCCACACTGGCTGTTAAGTGCCACTGCAGAAACTGGTGAAGCTTCTGCTACAATATGAGCAGTCTGCTGCCAGTAGCTTTGAAGCTGCTGCTGATCTGGTTGTCTGATTCTCTGCCAGGACCTGAAACGTGTGGGCTTCTGGGGGAGGTGAGTTGTCCCTCTTGTTGCTGGGAGACATATTTCAATTGCAAAAAGCAGCAATCTCCATTCCTTGCAGAAGTGTTGGGTACTAGGCACTGTAGATGACCTACTTTTGGTGAACCTCCTCTTTGATTCTCACTTCTGGAAAAAAGAGGTCTCCTGCAATAGCTGGAGGAAGGAAAGTCTTTGTGTGTTTTCAAGATGAGGAAGATCTGAGAATATGCAAAGAGCTAGCAGAGGACTCTCAGGAATTTTGCCTGTGCTGTGCAGTAATGAAGGCAGGCAAACCTGAACTCCTGTGTGCCAGTCAACGCAGAGGTAGTGAATGACAGACCTGGAGCTGCCCCTTGTTCCAAGGAAATGGTTGCAAAGGCAACTATGGCAATGAATGAGCATCAAGTTCTATGCTCAGCTCTTGTGAGGCATCCTGAAAGGTGATTACGGCTCTATCCTGACTGGTGGAGTCAGGCAGCAGAAATAGCTAACTTGTGAGACACACAATTATTTAAGTCTTTACTTAGCTGAAACTATCTGATGTGAAGTAAAGAGGTTAAAAATATTCTGGCATGTTCTACCATATATATTGCATCCTTTTCATTTTCCAAGCCATTTATAAATAGTTTTTCTGACAACATTCATCTGAGGAATATAGCAAAGGAAATGTTATTCCCACTCCATGAATGGAGAATGAAAAGCATAGGCAGCAGTGCCCCATTATTGAGGTTTTCTGTGAGAAAACAAGTGAGAGACCTTGTTAAAAATAGATCTGGACTTCCTGTGATGCCACTGCAGCTATAAACTGTTTGTAACTGCTCCTTTTAACAAAATGTCCTTGGCCCATCTTGAGGAATATTTTACAGGGAAATGGAGATTCTTACTGTGGAAGCTGAAATATTGGGGTTTTACCAGGTATCTGCTCTACAGTAGATGGGTCAGCAGCAGTTGTGCAAAGCTTCAAATTGATAATGTACAGCTCTCATCCCTGTCTTGGGGTTTTATAGTGTTCAGCCTTAAAAAAGAGAATGTATGGATGTTTTCAACTATGTACCAGACCCAACACCTACTATTTCTTTGTCTGAATATGAATCTCTGCTGCTTTCAGGAGCTGGAAGAAAAGCATCGTGAGGCTCAGATCGCAGCACAACACCTGGAGTTGCAGCTGAAACAGAAGGAACAATTCTATGAGGAAAAACTCAAAGTAAAAATACCTTCCCATCTTCCTACAAGCTTTTGGGGGTAGATCAAGGAAAACCAGTTGCCTTTAGGCTCTGATTGTTTTGTCTATGAGTTGCCTTCTTGCTTACCACTGAAATTCAGAGGGCTCAGTGGAATCTGAATGAATTTATCTTCTAGTCCATGTCATTGTGCCTTGTCTGTCAGCACTGCATGAGAATAGGTGGCATTTGCAATCAGAACTAGGAAGACAGTTGTTGAATTTGACTATTGCTGACTAAATAATACTTTATGCTCTTGGCTCTCACAACCTGAAAAAGCCTTCAGTTCCTACTGATTATTTTCTATGTGTATTCACACAGCAAGTTTTAAATTCAACAAATACTAGAGCATTTCTGAAGTTTCATCTTGGAGCCACAGAAACCACCCACTTTGTTTTTGTCTCTTCCAGGGTAGCAGAAGACTTTAACAAACAGCTAGAAATAGAATCATAGTCACCATCTATAATGAGGAAAACCAAAATGGGCAATAGGAGCATGTGCACTGGCTAAGGAATTTACTAAAGAGCCTGCAGTGCATCAGCCACTAAATGCATTTTGTTAAGAATCTTCTTTTTTTTTTTTTTTTTTCAACTAAGCATATTGTTTTGGGCAGTCTTCAGCTAGTACATTTACCTAGGACTTCAGTTCTGCATTTGAGCTTAAAAATGAGAGGCTGGAGTGTTTCTGAAGAGAGAAGGAATTTCTAGAGGAGAAATATGAAGAAAAGAAAAAAAAAAAGCAGCCTTTCTGGCAGACCAGTGCATGTGGTAGTCAGTAATGAGGAGAGTGAAAGGAAGCAGGAAAATCAGGGTAGATGCTGGTAAAGGAGAAATAGTGGCATAAAACCTGGAAAAGGGGCTAGGGATTGGAAAAAAGGATTAAAAGCCAGAGACCCAGTGTATTATGGGGACATTTGGGGTTTAGGAGGAAGAATCAGGCAGACAGGTAGAACAGGTTCAAAGCCAAGAAAGAGGACATGGGATATGTTTGTCTGAAACAGTAAAAATCACTTTAATCCTGTTCCTAATGTCAAGGATTCATGCCACAGAAATAATTATTTTACTTAGCTGTTTCATTTGGGGTCTCCAACATGAACAATTCACGTACATACTTGTAGGATGTACAAATGGCTTCTGGGCAGGGCAGAAGAGAGTGCTCTTTTTTTTGGAGTTTACTCTTCCATGGATTTCATTTGCATCTTGGGTTTAATTTTGCTGGAGAGAAGATCAATTACTTGAAAAACCATGTCTGTCTGTCTTTGATGATTTTCTTTCTGCCTGCCCTTTGCCCGCTGAAACAGATGCAATTTAGACAACAGAAATGTCTTCCTTTAGGTGCTGGAAAATCAGATGAAGAAAGATCTTGCAGATAAGGAAGCACTTGAGAATATGCTCAGAAGACATGAAGAGGAAGCACGTGAGAAATGTAAAGTCCTGGCTGAACAGAAGGCGGTAGGTAGAGCTCAGCTGGGAATCCAAGCATTTTAGGAGTAGATTTCTGAGACTGATTCAAGCTAGATCATCTTATTTTAGGTTTTATATTGCTGCTGAGTTGTTTGGAAGGAAATCCATTGATTAATACTAGTTTTAAAAGACACTTTATTTAAAATTCAGGGTGTCTTCAGGAATATTTAGTTAAAAGTACCCATGTAGCTTGCTCTGTGCCCATCGTTGTGTGCACTGATAATATGATTGCTTTCTACTAATATGAAAGCAGTAGAAAGCACTTATAAAGAGCTCTAGCAACTGCATCTGTGCTGCTCTTTTGGCCATTTGCTTGGTTTTCTTTTACTACTTTTTGTTTCTGGGAAAAGTTCAGGCTTCTTTTAAACCCTCTTTTTGTACTCACTGGTGGTGTGCAGTCTCAAAGGCACTTTGCTTTGTTTCAGATGATCAATGCAATGGATTCGAAGATCAGGTCACTGGAGCAGAGAATAGTGGAATTGTCTGAGGCCAATAAACTGGCAGCAAACAGCAGTCTGTTTACTCAGAGGAACATGTGAGTATAGCAGCTGCTGTCTTACTGGTTACCACTAAACAGTTTGCAGTAAGAGCTGTTATTATAATGGGAAAGTGGTTCTTTTTGCAGGCCTGCTGTGCTCCCTGCTTGATTTTCAGTCATGTCAGAGCTCCTTCACATAGCTGTGCTTCACTGCAAATTTTGTATTCCCTCAAACATGCCAAGGAAAATTGGTTTATATTGCAGTGTTTACTTCAGAGCCTTTCCTAAGGCTGGTGCTTTGTGCAGGTTTACCAAACATGTTAAATGAATACTAATAATTTCAATGTCTAAAACCCTTCTGGAGAAGAAAATGTTCCTTTTTTGAATGGGCATATTGCTAATAAATGTCTTCTTTTTCCATGATTCCCATGACAGTTACATGATGTTGAAATTGAAACTATTAAATGCCTTTCTTTCAAACATTCCATTCTGCCCTCATGTGAAAAGAGAAATAAGAAAACTAGATTTTTTAAGTCAAAGATTTTCATGTTTTTGAATTGCCAATTGCAAGAGTGAGTTATTTTGTTACTGAAATGGGCAGAATGAATGTGAAGTAGAAGATCCCCCAGCTTCAGATGCAGTTTTAATTCATTTTGTTCTCTTCCTGACCCAGACAGCATTTGCATATATCTCTTATTGCCTTCTCAGATTCAGCCTCTCTTTAGTTATCATCAGTTTCCAGTGCCATAGTCACTTCAATGTTCTGAGGGTATGCTACTGGTCAAGAGCTAAACTCATCTTGAATCCCTGTATAACCAGCAATTCTTCTTGTGGTGAATTCTAATTTATTAAACACAGAGAGAAAACTGTCAGATCTTTTTGTCTGCCTGAACATTTTTTTTTTCTTTTGAATTTTAGCTGAGATTTGTTGTCCTTATAATGATGTTTTCCCTTCATGAATGACTTAAAGGCATTCTGCTTCAAGTACAGGAAAAAAACCACAGATGGTTTGATATATCCTGCAAGTCAGGGCTAAAGTATCATATGCTCTTTCTGAGCTAAGAGATTCATTAACTTTGGCTGGCTGCAGAGAGGTCTGCAGTGGCTGTCAACTGCTGGCTGCAATGTCAGGTAGAGTCTCTGTGGGTAGCACTTGGACAGATTCACAAATAATATTGAATAGAGTCAAGCAAGGATGAATTTTGGTAAAGAGTTGCTTTGGGGTTGGTTTTTTTCCCCTTTTCAGTGGTATTTATGCCTCCAGATATACAATGGCTCCAATTTTTGTGTTATTTCAACTATCTGGCAAGTTGTTACAGCCTGATCAGCCAAAAATATTCATAAAAAAAGAACTGAGAAATTTCACTGTCTTGCTTTGTACTTCAGATGACCTCCAGTTAATCAGCCAGGAAGTTTGTTGAGACAGCAAATGCCAAAGCTTCAGTCTGAAATAAACCAGAAGGACTGTCTCAGCCTGTACCTGGGAAGCATGTGCAAGGTCCAGTGTCACAGTCATTGGTGCTGGACTGAGTGTAAGAACTTAGTTGAGCTAGATGAATCCTCTGAGAGCTGGACACTTGACTGGAGATCCAGAGAAAACATGACAAATAGAAGAATATTTAACAGATCATTTAGAACAGATTATGGAGACACTTTGTCAAGTGTCATTTTGCAGGATTGGTAGAAGATAGTACAAAATCAACAGCATTTGAAGAGAAATTGCTTTATTATGCATGTAAATAGCTAATGAATTTGGGCTTATTTTGTGAATTGTCATGGTGAAAATGTATGAATTGCACTGGATTTTGAATCCACAAAAGCTACAGCTCCTGTGAGCATGTTTGAAGAGGAGAACTAGTGATTAAACCCTTCAGAGGAGAGGGGAAATCTGCTCACTTTTGTTCCATCAGTATCTGAGGAAACTAATGATTATCAGGTTCTTGAGAAGATAGCCCAGCAGACAGTGGGAAATGAAGTAACACCATTTGACAGTTCTGGCTGGCAATAAGCTGTAGAGGTAAATTAGAAAAAGAGAAGGGGTGAAAAGGTGATTTTTGCATGCAATGCACAGAGATGTGAGTCAGAAGACTGAAGTTCTATTTTTAGCTTTAAGTCTTCCTGGTTGATCTTGGGCAACCCACGTAATTTCTTTGGGATAGGATTCCTAACAGCTTATCTCCCAGTGAACTTCTTACAATATTAATTCTTTAATATATGTAAAGCTTTGGGAGAGTTCTAAGTAGAAAGCACACTGAGGCAGAATTTTCCAATGAATGATAAAATGATTCCAGGAATTGGTAACTAATGAATAAAGGGTTTTTTTCTTTTAATTTTAATTTTTGGGTTTTTTTACTCCCTTCTTCCTGAGAATATCCATTGCTAGCCCCTCCACATTCTTATCTAGTAATTATTATAGCATAAGCAATTACTTTTGTTCAATTAGTAGATAGAGACTTTCATCAGTGATAACAAAACATTTCAAAGTAGGTCAGGTTTGAGGTGCATTCCAAACCCCAACAAAACAACCCACAACAAACCCTAAACCACAGGGTTTCTCTTAAAAGAATATTTTCATATCATAATATCTTTTCATACCTTATAATGACCTCCTAATATATTTTCACACAACTTATTGTGTGAAAGCAACCATTCTTAGCATTTATTTATCCTGTATAGAAGAAACATGTAACAATGAACTGGGGAAAGGAAAAGAAGGAATTGTAGCTTAAATACTGTAGATTTCAGTGTCCAAGATGAATCAACAAACATAGAGTTGTAGTGCCCTGGGCAAGTGTTGATGAATAGACTAGTACAGGATCTTTTGCAGAGAGGAATAATGAGTTGACTCCTTTGTTTTGTCTGGGGTTTTTTTTTGGTGGTTGAGAAGCAGAATTTAAGCCATCAGTGTAACCATTCTACTTATAGGAAACCTGTGGTATATTCTTCCTTATTTCACCCCAGAGAAAGAACACACGTTAATGACATTTTGGGCTTGTCACTTGTGCTTCTCTCCTACCAGGAAAGCCCAAGAGGAGATGATTTCAGAGCTCAGGCAACAGAAGTTCTACTTGGAAACACAAGCTGGAAAGTTGGAGGCCCAGAATCGAAAATTAGAGGAACAATTGGAGAAGATGAGTCACCAGGATCACAGTGACAAGAACCGCCTGCTGGAGCTGGAGACCAGGCTCAGAGAGGTGATCACTGGGACCTCAGCCCTCCAAACTTGCTTGAGTGTACCCCATTTTGAGGATTGCAGTGAGAATGAGTTGGTTTCGTTCTGTGTGTCAGCCAAAAAGTGGTATTTTAAGGTGTATTTGTTTAGTTTGGTCTAGCAGTGCTTTGATTTTTATCTAGGAGTTAAAAATAATTACACAAGAGATGGACGTAAAGGTAGATATTAAGGATTTCTTATTCTTTGACCTAACAATCTTAGCTTTTAGATCATCTTTCTCAGAATCATTTATGGGAATTTTTTTGTACAATATCCTTAAAATGTTGTCCAGCCAGAGTGGATATAGGGTAGAAAATTAGCTGTGTACAACCACCAGCCTAATAGAAAGCAAAGGGCACAGCAGACTTGTGTATGAAAACAGGAGACCTGTTACTTCACACATGTTTTTAAGTAGTTTTCTGGACAGAAAACCCAACAGTAACATGAAAATCTGAGGTTTTTTTTAAGATTTGTGAGCTGTGCTTCATTTATATTTTTGTGTCAACTCGTTTGGCTCCACTTCAAAACTTCTTTTGCCTTCTCCAGTCTCACTCCACTAATTTTCAGCTAAGACTGAAATCTTGCCTTTAGCTAATGACCAACACATGTCATTGTTTGCCTGGCAGTTGGTTGGGACCAGAGTAAGATTTCTGGCAGGCTTGTTGCCCATCTACAGCACAACGGAGAGATTAACTTGGGATAGCAGACAGCCTGAAGAAGGTGCTAAGGTTTGGAATTGATTTTGAGCACTGAGTTCTGTTCTGCTGCTTGTTCATATCCATTTCTGGAAATGACATGTTTATCCTTGAGATGCCCCAAGCAAACCTTCAGCAGAAGCCATTCAAATAAACCCAGAGACAGATGATCTGTTTGTTTTCTTTAAAAAGAATCTGAAGGGAAAGTGAAAGATGAAAGTCAATTGCAGCATGTATGTGATGCTTAATAATATAATAAATATAGTAATTTATTAATTTTAGGTGTAACAAATATAATGATTCAGAATATTAATCTTTAGATGTATAAACCCAAAGGTTCTTAAAGGCTCTCAATTTCAGTGAAGAAAATGTTGACATGATGGCATTGAGCCAACAATGTGCCCTTCTTGCCAAGGAGGCCAATGGCATCCTGGGGGCATTCAGAAGAGTGTGGGCAGCAGGTGGAGGGAGATTCTCCTGCCCCTCTACTCTGTGCTGGTGAGGTCCCATCTGGAATACTGTGCCCAGTTCTGGGCACCCCAGTTCCAGAAGGACAGGGAGTTACTGGAGAGAGTCCAGTGCAGGGCACCAAGATGCTGGAGGGAGTGGAGCATCTCCCTGCTGAGGAGAGGCTGAGAGAGCTGGGATCTGGAGCCTGGAGGAGACTGAGGGAGGACCTCATCAGGGTCTATCAATATGTTAAGGGCAGTGTAGGGAGGATGGAGCCAGACTCTGCTCAGTGTCATCCAGTGACAGGACAAGAG
>JANHGL010024651.1:0-17933 GCA_024611195.1 Ceyx melanurus | reverse complement strand
TGGCAGGGGCTGCCCAGGGAGGTTGTGGAGTCTCCTCTGGAGACATTCCAGACCCCCCTGGATCTGTTCCTGGGTGACTTGGTCTGGGTAACCCTGCTCTGGCAGGGGAGTTGGACTAGATGATCTTCTAGATCCCTTCCAACCCCTAACGTTCTGTGATTCTATGAAATATTAAGTTGCACTGCAGCATATTTAACATCTAAACCAAAAAAAAATACTGACTGACATGTAATTGAATTTATTTTTCCTTCTAGGTGATTACAGATTTGGAAGAGCAGCTGAACCAGCTCACTGAAGACAACGCAGAACTGAACAATCAGAATTTCTTCCTGTCCAAACAACTTGATGAGGCCTCAGGGGCCAGTGATGAGGTGGTCCAGCTGAGGAGTGAAGTTGACCATCTCCGTCGGGAGATCACCGAGAGGGAGATGCAGCTGACCAGCCAGAAACAAGTAAGGCTCTGAGTCTGGATCACATTCTCTTTGTGATAGCTGCCTAATTGTCTGAAAGGCAAACCAAATCCTTTAAATATGAAAACCTATAAGGAATGACTGTTTTTCCAGGGGCAATGGCTTAAACAGTTTATCAGGTAAGCCTTTCTTCCCAGAGCAGTGAAGTGAATGGATGTTTTGGGCATTTTCCATTGCATCCACATTGTCATTTTCTTGGGAAATTTTGCACTCTGAAGATACCATAATTGAGAATTATTAATTTTTATTTTGTAACTTTGGCAATTTTCACATTTTCATGACGAGCTGGAACTGACATTAACAGCAATCACAAGTGAATGTATGGGAGCCTTGAAATAAATGGGTTGTGATTTACCAGCTTATGTTTGCTGCCAATTTGCATGTACTGTAATTTAAATGGTAAGGCTGAAGCTTAAAGTGCACGCTTGATGTGGGATGTGAGAATTGATAGGAGGATTTATTTTTAGACTATGGAGGCCTTGAAGACAACATGTACAATGCTGGAAGAGCAAGTAATGGACTTGGAGGCCCTGAATGATGAACTCTTGGAGAAAGAGCGTCAGTGGGAAGCATGGAGAAGTGTTCTAGGGGATGAGAAGTCCCAGTTTGAATGTCGAGTTAGAGAGTTGCAGAGGATGCTGGATACTGAGAAACAGAGCAGGTCTCTCCTCCCTCCTCCTCCTTTTATTAATTTTTATGAAAATTCTCTACAGAAGCTAGTACAAAAATTATATTTAGAATATGCTATGGGAGTTGGAACTAAATATAAATTCTCATGAGGTAGTGCTAAAAATGGCTTATTAGTTAATAGTCATTCACCAGTGATATTGTTCCTTTTGTTTCTCTGTGAGCAAGCTATTCGTGGGGGGTGGTATTTATTATTGTAATTTATTAAATGATTTATTATCTTCTCCTTTATTATATGGAAAAATAGTCCTTGCTCCTGACTGTTCCTGTGGGGTCTTGAAGTTTTCAGGCCGTAGTTCTAGTAGGGGCAGGAACAGGGTTATATAATAGAAAAGTGTTGCAGCAAACAGTCTGGCTTTATAAAGGAACATCTTGAATTTGAGGCAAACCCCTGAAACAGTTACTGATGCTACCACATGCTAGGAAGAGGTCAAGCCCAGAAAGGAGTGAAATAACTTTGTTTTCCATTTTAATCCAGAGTGAGAGCAGATCAGCGTATTACTGAATCTCGCCAGGTGGTAGAACTGGCTGTCAAGGAACACAAGGCAGAGATTCTAGCCCTCCAACAAGCACTAAAGGAGCAAAAACTCAAAGCTGAGAGCCTTTCTGATAAGGTAAGGAACTTTCTTAATTAGCTGAGATGTTTTCCTAGAGATAGTAAATGTGCTCTTGAGCAGCCTTTTTCAAGATGTTAGAGCACAATAAAAAGATCAGAGGTCACAGAATGGAATTCTGTCTTCAAGCCAAAGACCTTGGATTTCCTTTTGAGAAAGGCTAAAGCAGAAAGCAGCCTCTGATGCCTGGAGAATACAGTGAAATCCTTCAATAACCTGGTGTCTGCATTTGAGCACTGGCATGCCAAAATGGTGTTTGCTTGATTTTCTCCCTTATTGTAAGTAAAGGGTAATTGTATCATTTTTCTTTAGTGTGTACTCGGTGAAGCTGGATTTGATATTGAGGAACACCATATTTATTTGTGTTCAATGTTATTCTGACCTTCTGTCCCACCTCCCTAGCTCAATGACCTGGAGAAGAAGCATGCTATGTTGGAGATGAATGCACGGAGTTTACAGCAGAAGCTTGAGACTGAAAGGGAGCTCAAGCAGAGGCTTCTGGAGGAGGTAACCTTGGAAATTCATGGTATAACTTCAGAAGAAGGTTCCATATCTTGACAGGGGAAGTTAGGCTATTAACAGGGTTACACATCCATCCTTCTTACATATAACAGTAAAGTTGGAAGTTTTGGTTTTACTTATAACTTTGCAAAGTGTGTGGCCATATCAGAGAGAAGTAAAAGTGAACTAACTGCTCCTCAAGAGAAGGTTAGCTGGGAGCCAAGGGTGACAACAAGTCAGAGCAAGGACAGGGGCCTTGCAGCCAGTGGGCACAATCCCACAGTACCTGGACAGGAAGAGCAGAGCAGGTTTGGTGAAGGTCATTAGGTTCAGCCAATGCCTGGGATAATTACAGAAGCCTGCAGTGATGAGGCACATCCTGGGTCAGGGCTGCAAGGCAAGGTCTGTGCCCAGGCTGAAAAACAGCTCTGGAGCCAATATGCTGAGGGCATAGGGGTGGAGGCTGCATGTGAGGCTTCTCACAGCCCTTTTCTCATAAATTTAGCTGGGTTCACAGCACTCTGATCCAGGGGTGCCCACCAGCACCACTGCAGTGAGACACTGAGTGCAGACAGCCAGAGCTGAGCGCTGGGGCAAGAGGTTGCAGAGGAGTATTTTCAGGGAATGGTGGTTACAGGCAATTAGGGCATCTTGGGGTACTGACAAGTTGTCCCATTGTTGAGAATGCTTCCTAACATATGAGCATTAAAGGTTTTAATACTCAGGACTGTCTTGTCAAGAAAGCACAAAACCTGAAAGAATTGGGAGTAGTTTGTCACATTTTTTTTTTCTCTTTTTTAGTTGGAAACAGATGTATACAAATGGATATAATTTCCCTTATCTCATATGACTACAGAGGAAGCTTATCCTGGTTTATAGGAAATATTTATCTTATTGTAAAATACTGAGATAGCTTCTGGTGATTGTATAGGGAGCTTGAGAAATGCTTCATGGATGTTAAAAAATTTTAAATGCTTAAAAAAGAAGATAACTTGAATGTGCAGTTGCAAGAAAGGGGGATGCTATAAATTAATATAAATACACTGCATAAACATGCTTGTTTACTAGTAATGTGTTCTGAAAGGAAGGAAAATGTCTAGAATATTGGAATTTTTCTTTTAAAGAATAGTCTGAGTTCTGCAATGATGTGGATTTTACACAGAGTGATGTCTTTTCTTTACAAACAAGCAAACAACAAAGCCAAAACACTGGCCTTTGCTTTCCCCTTCACAGCAAGCAAAGCTGCAGCAGCAAATGGATCTACAAAAGAACCACATCTTTCGCCTAACTCAGGGCCTGCAAGAGGCTCTAGATCGAGCAGATCTTCTGAAGACTGAAAGAAGTGACCTGGAATATCAGCTGGAAAACATTCAGGTGAGGCTGAGCAAACACGGGGCAGGACTCTGTGCTTCCCATGCTAAAGCCTGATCTACTCTTTTCTGTGTGACACTTGCGTTGTACTGTTCTTAGCTCTGTTCTGCTATTGAGTTACCTGTTTCTTCTGTTACAGTGAAATTTCTTGTATGTCTGTGTGGTTCCCAGGTTCTCTATTCCCATGAAAAAGTGAAAATGGAGGGCACTATTTCTCAGCAAACCAAACTCATTGATTTCCTGCAGGCAAAGATGGACCAACCAGCAAAAAAGAAAAAGGTGGGTGAAAGTGGTTTGGGAGGCACGGGATTAAACGATGGTCTTGTGATGAGTTTTGTGCTGTGTATTCCTAATACTCTGGTTTATCTTCCTTTGTGGTAACACAAATGTGTCCCCATTTAAGAGCATTCTGAGTTGCTGAACTCCAACTTTACTAAGCAGAATGTGTCCTCTGTGGCTTTTCCAGTATGTTGTTACCCCTGCAATGCTTACATTGCAACCCAGTAGCTACACCTCAGCAGGGCTGTAGGGATACAGAATTTGAACCATGGGGGTTTTTTTCCTGGTAAGTATGTGTGTACATATGAAACATTTCTGTGTATCTAGAGTGGTTGTCTTGTAGTTGCAGCATAGGACTGATTAGTCAGGTGATGTGACTTGTGGCACATCTTTGTCATAAGCCATTCTGCCATTGCTAATTAATTTTAACCACCTATTTTGAGATCCTCTGTTTAGATGCTTTTGGGAGCTCAAGGTGTGAGTGCTGACAGGTAATGTACATCCCTCTTGAAATTAATCCATAGCTCAACGTTTTCTCTCCGGTGCCAATGTGAACTAAAAACCCGTCCTCTCACATATCAGAAGTGTCTTTAGGCCCTCTGGCCAGACTGCCACTAGCTAGTTTCACTGTGCCTAGTTTAAGTCATCTCTTACTAGGAGTTAGGAGTTGTCTGTGTGTTTCTGTTGCTAGGGCCTGTTTAGTCGGCGGAAAGAGGACCCTTCTTTACCCACACAGGTTCCCCTGCAATACAATGAGCTGAAAGTGGCACTGGAGAAGGAGAAGGCTCGTTCTGCTGAGCTGGAGGAGGCTCTCCAGAAAACACGCATTGAACTCAGATCTGCTCGTGAAGAAGGTAGGGGTTAACAGAAAAGGTGCAGCTGGAAGGAGAGGCACGTTTTTGGTCTGAAAATGTGCTGTTAATTGTGTGCCACTGTAGCAGTTAACATATGTTTAATAACATATGTTTAGTCCTGACCTCCTGCTCTGAAGGTGCAATAAGACTAGGCTCTTTTTCTGCGGGTTGTAACCACTGAATGGCTGCACAGCCCCACTGCTGGGAACTAGAGGCTCATATTGGCTCTGTTAATGAGTGGCATTTCTCTCCTCTCCAGCTGCTCATCGGAAGATCTCAGACCACCCTCACCCATCCACCCCAGCCACAGCCAGGCAGCAGATCATCATGTCTGCCATAGTGCGCTCGCCAGAGCACCAGCCGACTCCCATCAGCTTGTTGGCGCCGCCCTCTAGCCGCAGGAAGGAATCTTCCACCCCAGAGGGTAGGGGCTTGGTGAACTTGCCTGGTACTGTCTTTAATTCTGATTTTGGTTTAAAAATCTCCATTTGGATCATCTAATTTATGACTGAACACTTCAGCAATCAAGTGATTGCTACCATGAGTTTCTTTAAGAGCGTGTTTTGTTGCAAAGGAGTAGGTTTTCTGTGCTACTCACTGCATTGATCAAAAGGATTCATGGCTGTTTCCTTAGCAGTTAGCATTTTTACCTATCTGAACTGCAGAATTGTTCTGATGAGCAAAAAGATGCTATCGAGATTTGGTAAAGACTGGTTAGTCATAAAAGGAAGATACCAGGTCAAAACTGACATTAAGATCCTATTAACTAGAAATGAGAGGAGAGGATCATCAGAAAGAATTAAAGGGCTGAGGGTGCTGCTCGTTTATTTTAGTTACCCAGTATTCCAGAGCAAGTGCTGAACCCTGAGACTCCTTTAGCTTGAAAAAGCCAGAACCCACAAACTGGTCCAGCCATCACAGATAGCTGGGGAGGCACAAGGTGCTAGGAGGATGGGTAACAATGTCACAGAAAGACATTTTCAAAGGCAGATCATGGGTGGAGAAGAGAATCATGTTCATCAGTAAAAGAGCATACCTTAAAAGGTAAACTTTTCTCAATATAGATATGCTATCAGGGATTTTTGGTATGCTTTAAGATCTGCTGGCATTATGGTCAGCAGGGAGGCCTGTGAGTATTGATGACAACAGTAAAAGTGTTGAAGGCTTTCATAGAATCACAGAATGTTAGGGGTTAGAAGGACCTAGAAAGATCATCTAGTCCAACCCCTCTGCCAGAGCAGGGTCACCCAGACCCAAGTCACCCAGGAACAGATCCAGGTGGATTTCTAAGTCTCCAGAGCAAGAGACTACACAACCTCCCTCGGCAGCCCCTTCCAGGCTCTGTCACCCTCACTGTGAACAAGTTTTTCCTTATGTTTCCCCTAAACCTCTTGTGCTCCAACTGACTCCCATGGCCTCTCATCCTATCATTGGATGACACTGAGCAGAGTCTGGCTCCATCCTCCCTACATTGCCCTTTATCTATTGATAGACACCGATGAGCTCCCCCCTCAGTCTCCTCTCCTCCAGGCTAGTTTATTAGCTGTAAGCAAAATGGAGAGATTTGTTTAGCCCAGAATTGGAACAGACTTGAAATGTAGATGTTTTGTTAGACCAAACATTTGCCATTTCAGTTCTACAGCCTGTTCTCAAGTGGCACAATCTGCAGCAGGTAATTACCGAGGTGCTAACGCCGCTTAAGACGCGCGGATCGCAAAGAGAAACTGTCTATGTTCAGAGCTCTAACAGATACAGAGTCACTCTATTCCCTTATTAAAATGCCACAATCTGCTCTATTTTTCCCCCCCGTCCCAGCTTCCAGCCTGACACCCTCTGTCATTGCAGAGTACAGCCGGCGTCTGAAGGAGCGGATGCACCACAACATCCCCCATCGCTTCAACGTGGGGCTGAACATGAGGGCCACCAAGTGCGCCGTGTGCCTGGACACCGTGCACTTCGGGCGCCAGGCCTCCCGCTGCCTGGGTAAGAGCAGGGGGCTGTGCCCTGAAACTCTGCCCTGCACTCTAGAATGGAAGGGCAGCAGCCATCTAGAACAGGTTTGCTTGGGATTTGTATCAGAAGGAGGGCCCAAGTGTGAAGACTTTGCAGCTGTTTGCTGCAAACATCCTCTGTTAGAAAAGGTGGTTTAGAGTAGAATAGGCTCTGGGGAAAGCTGCGGTTTGCACGTTAGGAGTGCAAATTCTTGTTGTCATTTGACAGAAGTTGTTTTTTTTTCCCCTTCTCTGTCCTCTTGGTAGAATGCCAGGTGATGTGTCACCCAAAATGCTCAACTTGCTTGCCAGCTACCTGTGGACTGCCAGCAGAATATGCCACGCACTTCTCCGAAGCGTTTTGCCGGGATAAAATGAACTCTCCTGGTCTGCAGCTGAAGGAGCCAAGCAGCACTCTGCGTCTGGAAGGCTGGATGAAAGTGCCAAGGTACAAACGGGAATCTTGGTGCCACATCAGGTGCTGAAATATTTGGGACAGTTTCATATATTGTCCTGGTTCTTACAGTGTGATAAAGGGTACAGGCACGTTAGAATGTCTTCCTGCCATTGAAATTCGCCTTCCTGCCGTTGAAATTTGCCTTTCTAGGAGTTGCATGCTGCTTTTATTCAGAATCCAAGCAGGAAATCCAACGTGGCTTTGTGCTTATTTTCTTTAGGAATAATAAACGTGGGCAGCAGGGCTGGGACAGGAAGTATATTGTCCTGGAAGGAACAAAAGTGCTCATTTATGATGCAGAAGCAAGAGAAGGTAACTTAGCATTTCTAGGAAGAACATTTTAGGTTTTCATCTTCAGATATTGTTTGGCGAGTTGAGAGGCTTAAAAATTGTTACTCTTTTCTGTGGCCATACCTAATTTAGCTAAATCTTCTGTAATAAGGCAGTGTTGTTCTTTTTTTAGCTCATTAACTATTTTTTTAGCTGGTATGTCAATCATCTAGCTGTGAAACACCCAGTGTGTATCCACCTCATTTTTCTGTCACAGTTATTTTCTTGCTATTTCCTTCCTCATTCATTTTTCAATCCTCTCTCCCTGCAGCTGGACAGAGGCCTCTGGAGGAGTTTGAGCTCTGCCTGCCTGATGGTGATGTAACTGTTCATGGTGCTGTAGGAGCTACTGAGCTTACCAATACAGCAAAGACAGGTGAGAATCTTATGTAGATGAGGTCAGATGGTTTTCATCTGGCTTGCCAGCAGTGCATTCTGTTTGGCTGAGCAGGATTTTCTCTCCAACTTCAATTCTGTACCTGTGTAATCTTGAGGTTACCTCTATTTGGATTAGGTGAATAAGCCAGTCATCTAGATTTAGTTATGCATAGACTGCTGCTTCTGTTGTGGTGGTTGAACTGCAAATAATATAATCATTGAGCCAAATGGAAGTAAATTTTAAGAGTTTTGTAACCTACTTAAAAGCTCTTGGTTTATTTAAATTTCATCTCTCTACCAAGTGTCAAGTGTCATAATTCATGCCACCTTTGTGCTCTAACCAGAAGGTCATTAACTCAGAAATACTGTGGGGTGTGTACAGTCTCTTATAATGAAAAAATGTTCTGTTTTGATTTGTATGTATTGAAGAGAACTGATTAAAAGCTGATGTATGTCTTGGCTTTAACATTAAAGGATACAGATTGTTAAAAACAAAGGTTTCCATAACCAATTTTTACAGGTTTTTCTTGAACAGTACAGGGAAAAACTTTAGTCAAGTGGCTGTTCTTATTTTTTTTTCCACAATGGAATTTCTTTTTCTTTGGAATTAAATGCAAGGAATGATTTTATTTAGTAAAGACAGCTTTGTATGGATGGATTGCATACATCCAGCTAGTATTTAGCTTTAGCTAGTCTGTGCAGGACCTGTAAAGGAGAAGCCTATGTATAAATTGCCATGGTAACACATCATGATAAATACAACTTCTCTCCAATGAGGCTGAAAGGTGTTGATTTAAAGTCTACTGACAATATTCCAAAAACTAATCTCTTATTCTATCTATATAACATCTCAGATGTGCCATATATCCTAAAATTGGAGTCTCATCCACACACCACTTGCTGGCCTGGTAGAACACTCTACCTGTTAGCACCCAGCTTCCCTGACAAACAGCGCTGGGTCACAGCACTGGAATCAATAGTGGCAGGTGGGAGAGTTTCCAGAGAAAAAGCTGAGGCTGATGCTGTGAGTATAAAAGTTTCATTTAATAATAAAATATTCTGGGAGGGAGCAGAGTTTTGACAAATATTATTTCAGTATTTGAGGTTTAACTTCAGGTAAGTTGTTACTTCTGCCTTGGGATGTGTGTGTGCCAGGAGCAAGGTCACTGTCACACTGCTGCTTTATGCCACCATACCTTGATTTAGACATGGGAATCCCCTCACTACACTCCCCAGCTTCTAACTTTGTCATTCCAATAAACAGAAAAGGAAGAAATTACTTAGGATGTGGTCCAAGCTCATAGTGAGTGACCTTAAAAGAAAGAAGCAAAAATCTCCCTCCTCTCCCATTCTTACAGAGTTGAGATTTTTCTTTTTCTTGGTGGGTAGGGGGGATATTTAGTTTGTTTTATTCCTGACTTTAAAAAAAAAGAGGTTACATGGATTTCTTTTGGTTTTGGATGGTCTTTTCCATAATTGCTGCACTGATAACTATTTTCTGATAAAGGGAGATTGGATTCTATGGCATCACATATTAGAATGTTAGCTCTGGAGGCTGGGAATACCTGGCTAGCAGGAAATCATCTCTTTTCTCATGCTAGAGTTCCTTTTGTCGCTGAGAAAGTATATGCTCCTGCCAACACTTGGGCTTTTTTCACTTGTTCCTCTGGGAAAAATTTCCCAGCTCCATTGCAGGAGATGAGGGGAAATGGAAAGGATAGGGACAGCAATTGGTTCAGGTTTATTCTGATCCACTGTTTTTCAGGTAGATAAAAGTTTACTAATCCTTTTGTAGGAGGCATCCCTGCATCTTTTAGCTTTCTGAGTAAAATCTATGCCAAAAAAATTTGCCTATCTGAAATGATGACCTTACATTGTTAAAATACAAATAGAGAATGAGGTGAAGATGAACACAACAACAAAAGAAATTATCTTTCTGTCATTTGCAGAAATTGCTTGGAAACTCCCTGCTGAAGCTGGAGGGTGAAGACCGTTTGGATATCAATTGCACCATGCCCTTCAGTGACCAGGTAATGCCAATGTTCTGTTGGGGCCATTTCATCCTTGGGAATGGTGCCTTAATGGCAGCCTGTGTAATTAGCTGTTTGTTCACTGGTTTGGTTTCACCTTCACTGTTAAACTGTGTGATCCATGTTAGCTCTTGGGACCATTCTCCTCATGCATTGATATTTTTTTTCCTGTTGTCGTTGTAGGTAGTGCTGGTGGGTGCAGAAGAAGGTCTCTATGCCCTGAATGTACTGAAAAATTCCTTAACTCACATCCCAGGAATGGGTGCTGTCTTCCAAATTCACCTCATCAAGGATCTGGAGAAGCTACTCATGATAGCAGGTAGGGGGCTGGGTGTTACTGGGTGCTCTACAGCAAATACTTGGAGCAAATAATTGCTTTGCACTGCTGGGAGCACTGTGGGGCCACGGGCCAGGCTGCCCCTGGGATTCCCTACAGGCTTTGTAGCATTTTTTATCAGTTTATTGTCAGGAATCAATGGCTGTGGTTAACACAGGATTGCCTGAGTCTTTCTTATAAGTTAATATCAGAATGAAGGCTCAGTCAAACCTTCCTGGGAACCAGAGAGAAAACATTTCCATTTTAGGGGTTAGTTGTCCTTTTAAATTCAGTTTTTAAAGTGTTGAGCTGGTCAGTGAGCATCTCTATTCCTAACCACTACATAACCTTTTCTTTAACCTAGCTAAATATTTGAGGTCCATGATGTGATCACTGTGGCTTAGGGACAACTACTCTTAACCTCTCTGGCTCTAAACACTTATCCATATAACAAAATTGGGACTTCTTTCATGGTTTAAGATTCCCTTCTGAAAGACACACCAGCTTTAATCTCTCCATCTGTGTTTTCCAGAGATAATCCTTCCTACACTTCTGTAGGCTTACTGAACATTAGGGTGTCACTTCAGATGAAAGCCCAAATTATCAAGTTGTCTATATGACATTTGTAAGGAATAAAACCAAATTGTATCTTGTTCTGTTTGTTCTGCATTTTTCCCCTTTTAAATTTTAAGCCATCCATGCTTTATTTATTTTGGCAAAGAAAAAGCAATTGGAAAAAGAAAATCTCACACAAAATGAGGTGAAGACAATGTCACTGTATCCCTAGACTTCTGAGAGGAATTGGGCTTGGTCTATAGTGCAATTTATTGGGGCACTTCTTGGAAATCCATTGCAGGCTCTGTTGACACAGGGAGGCTAAAGCACCTTTTACTTTAGGAGTTCTGAAGGGTAAAATAAAACTTCCTGGCTAATTGTGCATAGTGTCCTAATGAGGCTCCTGAGATCTACTAGACTGTAGCAACACTAGTAATCCATGGAGAGAATCATTGTTCTCCCAGTGGATTTACTGCCTGCTGGGGAGTTAAGGATTTTTGGTAAGTTTTCAGTCCCACTTTTAATAGGAATAATATAGAATTAATTCTACACAGTACCTTGTGACTGTTACCACAGTAACAGCCTGTAATGATAAGCTGCTGCTTAGGTAACAGAACAGACTTGTGGAGAATAGGGAGCCCTTCTTTGATGAAATGAAACCACTTCTGTTTCCAGGAGAAGAAAGGGCTCTGTGTCTTGTTGATGTAAAGAAAGTGAAGCAATCTTTAGCCCAGTCTCACCTCCCAGCCCAGCCTGATGTCTCACCAAATGTCTTTGAGGCTGTCAAAGGATGTCACCTTTTTGCTGCTGGCAAGGTAGGATACAGCTCCTCATGCCCCCAGCCCACCCTGAGTTTAGCATTCACCACATCAGCATCTTCATTTCACTGGCAACAAATCCAAGTGCTCTTGTTTTACATCTTCTTCTTGAAATAAGAGGAGTAGAGAGGCTGAGCTGGAGCCAATAGGAATGCCTTCAGTCTGGATGGCATGATGGTATAGCCTAAGCTGCTGCTTGAGAAGCAGCACAGCACAGTGAACTGCTCCTCACAGCTGGCTTCAGCTTTGAGCTTTAGACTGAGGGAATTCCATCCACTGGTTGTTCTTGAATGTCACCTGACAGTTCCCAGGCTCACAAATGTACTTAAGTGTTTGCATCACTTGATAACTCTTGATATTTACATTATTTCCCAGTTTTAGTGTGGAATATTTAGCCACAGCAATAATTCTCATTAGCAGTTACTTCTACAGACTGCTTTGATAACAAACTGAGCATCATTCATTTCAAAGTGAATTTTAAGATAACAGTTTCACAGGTTAGAATTTAGACCTAGCCTACTTGAATTGCTTATCTTTTAATGAAACATTTTTTTCTGTGGAAAACCTTCTAATTTTTTTATTAACTGTTCAAGTACAGCTTAAATTCACTTTCTTTTTTGAGAATGCGAAGAGGCTTTTCATTAATTTGACAATTCATAGTAACTACCCTATTGAAAAGCTTATCTCTGCATAGTTCCTTTTGTGGCCAGAGGTACTTTAATGGGTTTCACATGCTCAGCATTGGAATTTACTCTGTATTAGCACCCTGAACTATGCTTGTGATCTTCCTTGCAGGTTGAGAATGGTCTTTGTATCTGTGCAGCCATGCCCAATAAAGTGGTTGTTCTGCGGTACAATGAGAGCTTGAGCAAGTTCTGTATCAGAAAGGTAAGCTTAGAAATCCCTTTCAGGAGCTCAGTGCACAAAGACTTGGCTTTGGAGCCAACATCTTAAACCTTTCAGCACACATTAGAACACTTGTTTGCAGTGTTATATTGGAGCAGTAATTTAGTAAGAGTTGTCTTGTTTGGAGAGATGCGGGACTGGGAATTGTTCATTTTAGGGTTTTTTTTAAGGTACTGGACTCAGCTTAATCACACCCTTTCTTATTTACCAAAAGTAGATTTTTTCTTAATTACCCAGCAGTGTTCCCCCACCTCTTGTTGCAGCTTTGAAGAAATTCTTAACAAATTATTTCTCTCTCCTTTGCATTGGATGTCTGAACTTGTTTATTGTACCAGTGAAGGGTATTTGATGCTGCTCCATCCCAGGACAGCAGCTTTTTTCCCATACCTACCCCAGTGTACATGTCCTGGCCAGCAAACAAGGCAGTAAGGTACATAGAGCCATGTGAATATTCCTCCCCTGTCTGTCACCCTGCCTACCTGCAGCTGGCACTGTGTGGTACCTGGTACACGTGGTGCTTCATCCTGCCACCTGTGAGTATGGAAAGCACAGCTACTGCAGCTCTCCTTCAGACAGCCAACTGCAGGCAGTTAATACTCTGAGCATTTAGCACGCTCTTCCTCTCAAAGACAGGTCTAGTGAACTGTCCTGAATACATTTTATGTGCCAGTAAGAAACCCAACAAAATAACAGAAGTATATCCTCAGAACAAAGAGTTTAAACACTGCCTGCCTTCAAATGGGCTGGTACCCAGAATAATCCTATCTTAGAGTCATCAAGTGGTTTGGATTGGACAGGATCTTAAAGATCATTCAGTTCCAACCCCCCTGACATGGGCAGAGACACCTCCCACTAGAGCAGGTTGCTCAAAGCCCCATCCAGCCTGGCTTCAGCACTTCCAGAGATGGGGCATCTGCAACTTCTGGGAACAACCTGTTCCAGTGTCTCACCACCCCCCCAGTGAAGAGCTTCTTCCTTATTGCATCTGATCTAGATCTACCCTCTTTCAGTTTAACCATTACCCCTTGTCCTATTGCTGCATTGAAGAGTCTCTCCCATCTTTCTGTAGGCCCCATGTGGTATGGGAGGGCCACTATAAGGTCTCCTCAGAGTCTTCTCCAGGCTGAACCATCCCAACTCTCAGCCTGTCCTCAGGGGAGGTGCTCCAGCCTCTGATCATCTGCACGTCCTCTCCAGTTCACAAATTCAGGGATGTTCAGGTCAGACTACAGATCCCTGTGAGGTTCTGCAGGTGGCCTGGCAGCACTGGTTCTCCATGCCAAGTGCCAAGCTGGCATCACTGGAAGGAGACCGGGTTGGCCCAGGGCTTAGATGCTGGTCTCCTGGGAAGTGATGATGTTTGGTGGAGAGGATCTTGGCACAGTCAGTGTAGATGCCAGCAAACATGGAACATCTACAAGCACTTGGGTGGTATCAGCCCTTGCTCACAGGGAAGCAGCAGCTGGCAGGAGGCACTGGAGATGTGCAGCTGCCATCCCCTATGGTCACCTCCATAGCCAAGTGCCTCGGGAAGGGCTTCCAGGCAAAACATCCAAAGGCATTAAGGAGGCAGGTTTTCCTTATCTTCACTAATCCAGACAACTCAGTTTAGATCCTAACAAGATGGCAGCAAGCCCAGGATGTGCTCTTCTGTTCTGCCAACTGAATTTCCAGAGAAAGTTGGAATTATGCAAGGAATCTTGTCCTCAGAAGATCTGGGATGTGTGTGTTGTGTCTAACCTGCAGAGTTATCCTGTTTGGTCACAGTGCAGAGCTTGGTGGGCAACATGTCTGTGTTACACAATCATCCTTCCTCCTTTGTACAATGTATGTTTGTTGTCCTTTTGCTTAAGGAGCCACCAAGCTGATTTCCAAAGAATTAGGAGCAGAGATGCTCTAGGGAGCTGACACTTTCTGCTGGGAGAATCGCAGTGATGGACGTGCCTACGGACAACAGTTTTGCTCCATGGGTTATAAAGAGTTTGGGACTTGACTGGGGTCAATCCTGCTGCAGTTGTCTTAGGATCTTCTGTCTGCTTTTCTCACAGCTGCCCTGATTCCTGGAGACATCCAGGCTTGGATTGGATTGTTCTAGCACAGCTGCTCTGGAGCTGGGGAAGTTTTGACTTCCTAGTGACAAGGCTGCCATTGAACCCTAACTGCTCAGTGCTGGTGATCTGACATCTCCAGACTGTTCAGTCATATCTGTGGCTCTGACTTACTCTGAGTAGAGTCATTCCCCACTGCTCTAGAAAACTGAGCTAAAGAGCAGAATAGCTTCCAGAATAGTGTATTCCTAGGGTTAGCACCTGGAGTTGAGTTGATATGCAATTCTATATTCAAGCAAGTATCACTTCAAACAAAAAAAACCCTTCCATTATTTTTCCAATGTGCTTTAGAGAGAGACTCTTAGTGACTTTGAGGTTACTGTCTCCCTTATAAACGTGGCAATTTATAATCTTCCAGAATAAGCAAAATCTGCCAACAGTTCTAAGGAACTAATCTTGGTCCAAACTTTCCTCTTTTCCAGGAGATAGAGACCTCTGAGCCATGCAGCTGCATCCATTTGACCACTTACAGCATCATCATTGGAACCAACAAGTTCTATGAGATTGAGATGAAGCAGTATACACTGGAGGGTAGGAGGTGTTTCCTGAGGAACACACCACATGGCTCCACAGATCCCTTGGTGGGGTGTTTCTAAAGCAGCTTAGGAAAAGCATAGGTGCTGATTTAGCTGGTTTTCTCTGTTCTTTTTGCAGAGTTTCTGGATAAAAATGACCATACTCTGGCCTCTGCTGTGTTTGCTGCTTCCACCAACAGTTTTCCTGTCAGCATCATCCAAGTGAACCCCACAGGGCAGAGGGAGGAGTATCTGCTGTGTTTCCATGGTAAGTGTGTAGTTTGCTTGTGCTAGCCTTGCACTACAACTGCTCTCTTTGGTGTGTGAACTGTCAGAAGGTGCCCAAGTGCTGTTGTAAAGGAAAGCTGAACAGAGGTAACTCTTGTAATGAAGACTTGTGAGGACTGTGAGCCCTTGAAGAGTGTGGCTGGTGGTTTAAACTGCAAGATGCACAGGAAGGACCTTGACACTAAACCAGCACACACTGAGCTGAGGTGCTTTTGGTCAGCTTGCTTCTGCCCTGGGAGTTCTCCCTGCCTGTGCTCAGATGCCAGGTGCAGGGGGTTGCTGGGAAGAGCCAACAGGGGTTTGATTATCCTGGTAAAACGTGATGGGGTTTTCAAACCTTGGCTTTCTTGTCTGGCTTCTGTAGAGACTGATGAGACTTTTTAATCTTCTCATGACAAAATAAAGAAGCATGTTCTGTAGAGCCACTTTTATTGGTCCACTAAGATAGTGTCATGGAAATGCACAGGAACACACCAGCAGTAATTTGGGGTAAAAAATGGCAGGAATATTCCCAACTAGATTAATGATAAGGTAAAATTAACTTCACTGGTACAGAGACACCTTGGCTTGCAGTGCCCCTTGGTACTGAAAATTCCTCTCCGTCCACCCAGCCAGTTCCACATCAGAGTGTTTCACAGCACACTGGGGCTTACAACTTGTCCCTTCTGGAAGGCCCAGGGTTGGTTGCCTTTGCACCTTCAAAACTAACCCAGCTGCATGCTCCTGATGTGACATGAATGTCTTTGCTGGCAGAGTTTGGTGTCTTTGTGGATGCCTATGGAAGACGCAGTCGGACAGATGACCTGAAATGGAACCGCTTGCCCTTGGCTTTTGGTAGGTGCTGAGGGACACTCACTGGGATGATGGAAAACACTGAAACCAGGGAGTAGCTCTTCACTTAGTGCTTCCATTTCCTTTTCCCTCTCATGATTCTCCCAGGAGCTGTAGGGATTTTTCCCATGATTGCAGACCATTCTAAATGGCAAACCTTGTAAAGTGTCAACAATTTGAGGAAAACTTCACATCAAAGTTCTATGTCCTTAGTGTTCCTGGTCCAGCGGGGATTGAAGTGGCCAGTGGAGTTTTTAATGGTGCTCTGAAATAGTCAATATAACAATGTCAGTGGTTCCCTTAGGCCTTTTGCACAATCTTGTGACATCTTGTTCAGTTAACAGTTTGTTTTTAATGCCTTTTTCATGACACTTTAGTTAAATTCTTGAGCCATGGACAGTTCCAAAACAGCAGTTCTTCAAGCTGGCATCTCCCTCCTTAGTAATAGTGTCTTATTACAGAAAATCTATTCCCTCAGTTTTCCCAAGGGGCTGAGGCTCTGCTGAGCTCACTGGAGCTTTTGGGAAGTTTATAATGGAGAATTTTGTCTTGTTTTTCCTGCCTTTGTGGTGCTCTTCCAGCCTACAGGGAGCCCTATCTGTTTGTGACCCACTTCAATTCCCTTGAAGTGATTGAGATTCAGGCACGAGCTTCTCTGGGGTAAGTTGTTCTCTTGTCATTACTTTGAACAGCATGTGCTGCAACAGTAGTGTACAGGGTGGTCATTGCCAAGACCTTTTTCCTGCTATTCCACCCAGAACTCCTGCACGAGCCCACTTGGAGATACCAAACCCACGGTACCTAGGGCCTGCCATTTCTTCTGGGGCAATCTACTTGGCCTCTTCCTACCAAGACAAATTAAGGGTGATCTGCTGTAAGGGCAATCTAGTGAAGGAGACCAACAATGAGCAGCACCACAGAGGATCTTCTGCCACACGCAGGTATGGTGAAGTCAGAGTTATGGGCTTCATGCCCTTCAGAAGCCAACTGTGCCCTGTGGGGCTTGTCCCTGGGTGTGGTGGGGTGCCCTGGTTCCATTCTTAGAGATAGAAGCTGGCATTAGGCAGTTGCTGCAATGCTGGCATGGAACAAGGGGTAGAGTCACTATGGTTTAAAACCCAGAAGGTTCTAAACACTGGTTTTCAACACTGGAACACTGGGTGTGTTCAAGGCCAGGTTGGATGGAGCTTTGAGCAATATGGTCTAGCGGGACATGTCCCTGCCCATGGCAGGGGGCTGGAATTGGATGATCTTCAAAGTCCCTTCCAACCCAAATTCTGCAAAACTGAGGCTTGTAGCTCACCCTAACCTGTCCTGAACACCCTGGAATACTGAAGTTGTGCGTGAGAAGCCACATATCAGATGGCAGTGTAAGATGGAGAAGTAAACTGAAGTTGTGGAGTTTTGTGGCCTGTTACATGAGCAATTCCCTGAGACCCTTCCCTGGTGAGCTCAGTGGGATGGACAGGCAGCTCTCAAAGAATCTTTGGCCACCTCTGTCTCAGCTGAGGCAGCTCCGATGCTTTCTCACCTGAACACCGCCGGGTGTTCGGGGCAGGTGATACTTCTACTGGGGTGTTTGTGGCTCAGCTGCCCATTCTCTCTCCCCGACAGCAGCCCCAACAAGAGAGGCC
>JANHGL010024650.1:0-39075 GCA_024611195.1 Ceyx melanurus | reverse complement strand
CCGTGTGTGCTCGGGGTCAAAATTACCTCCCGTGGCCCCGGGTCGGCCAGAGGCTGGGGGTGGAAGGGACACACTTTTCAACTGAGCATCGTCCTGGTGTCCACCCCATCACCCTACCTCATCCCCATACACCCACCCCCGATATCCTTTACCCCAGGGTCACCTACACAGCTTCCCTGCACCAAGTGTGGGATCTCCCTGCTCTCCTGCCCAGGATACCTGCACACCCAGCCCCGTGGATGGCCAACTGGTTCTGTCTGAGTTGCTTTGCCTTAAAACCAAGCACCGGCAGGGCTAGCAAAGCTTTAATCTGCCTCCCTCTTTGCAATTTAATTATTTGATCGGTTCCCTCCCCCAGATGCAGTAGGTAACAAGCCTCTTAAAACTTTCATTGCTGTACTTGAGAAGTGGTAAGTATGAACATGGACCTTTGGTAGACATTTTACTTGAAAAAGCATCATGGTTTAGGCATGGATGTCATTAACTGGCAATTTCATAAGCATTAAGTGCTAAAACAAAAGAACCAAAATAGGATCCATATGTTCGAGGTAAACCTGCTAAAAGTCTTTCAAATGGGAAACCATAAATATATAATCCCCTTCAAACTCTTTGTGAAACTGTTGGGAATGAAATACTTCACTGTCAGAAAGACTATTGATTATTTCTGAAGTCCGTCCGAAGTGTTATGCTCATCCAAAACTAAGGGATTAGTGTCAGCTTTTAGCCTAGGTCTTAGTAAGACCCTGTCCCACCCTTCCTCCTCCTCATACATCCCTTCCCTTTACACCTGTTGGGCTGGCAGCAGCAGGGCCATGAGTGGGAGGGTTGGGTGCCAGCCACTCCCCACGGGATTGTGAGCGGCTGCTTCAGTCTCCTAAATCCTTCCTGGCTTCAATTTCTGTTTCCAGCTCTGATTTCCCTGCTGGGGAGCTGTACTAAGAGTTGGTTCTCCAGGTGCCACCTCAAGCACCAGACATTCTCCAGGGTGGTGAATCTCAACGTAGATCCTCTTTGTTCTTGCCCAGCTTTCCCTTTGCATGCTGTGGGTGCTGGATAACCAAATGGTGCTTCAGCTGTGAAAGTAGAGGCATTTTTTTAAAGTTGTGAGTCGTACATAATTCCTGTGATATTTAGGGTGCTCCTTGGTGGCTGTTTGAATCCCATGAACAGCAACACAGGACAAATAGTGGAAATTATGAAGGTCCAAGGGGACTTTAGTCTTTTTTGAGAGTTGTGTGTAGTGACCAAATTCTGCCCCCCAAATGCTGGTTCTATCTGACCAGAATTAAATATCAATATCACATTACTCTGAGAGTTACAATTAGTGACTCTGATACAGATTTTTTATTTTTCAGGCAGTCAGGATCACAACTCTGTGGGTTGGGGTTGTCCCAGATTAGATGAGGTGATTTTTTTTTTCCTGACACATTCTGTTTTACATTTCTTGCCTTAAGGAGTGAGGAGTTGTGCAATGTCTCCTCCAAAGAGTCCTCTGCAAGGGCAGAGACCCAGGGATGTATTTATTGTCTTGTTCTCCCTACTCTGAGGACTGAAGAGCTGTAATTTTACTTAAGTTCTGGAGCTCTCCCTATGTGGAAATGGAAGTGTCTGCATGGAAATGGAATCACCTGCAAGGTGCAGGAGGTCATAGTGGTCATCTAGTGGTATTTCTTTGATCACAAGCTACCATAAAAATTTGTCATTCTGCTTCCTTTTGGAAAAGAAACAGGTTGTGCTGGGTTAAACCTAACT
Source organism: Ceyx melanurus (assembly GCA_024611195.1). Lineage (NCBI taxonomy): Eukaryota > Metazoa > Chordata > Aves > Coraciiformes > Alcedinidae > Ceyx > Ceyx melanurus. Next base: position 37,323 of record JANHGL010024650.1, on the reverse strand, counting down.
GGGACTCGTGTCTAAAATCAGTAGATGAGAACAATGTCCTTTTCTTCTTGTAAAACCCAGCAGAGCAAGTGGCTTGCAATGAATTGTGTAGCTGAAAGGCTTAGCTCCATTTTACTGCTTGCAGGACATTTGCAAGCAGATCACAATTTCCTCTAATTAATCCATTATTTGAAATTATTATTCACAGGACTTCTGTTAATGTTCTTGGCTGAGGGCAGCCTTTGGCAGGTTGGACTCCTGTCTGAAGAAGGAGCATGGATGGACACTGCAGAAACCTCTAATTCAGCTGCCTCCCCTCTCCACACAGAGAGGAGACAGGGACAGAGAATTCCTGTCCCCATCCAGCCCTGCTGGGCTGTGGGTACCATTTCCATAAATGTAAATCAAAGGCAGCCAGCACGGTTTTTAACCTGGGGATAGGGTCAGGGAGTGATCCCAATTTAGAACAACATCTCAAGAGATGGGGCAGTTTGTCCAGAGCTTGGTATCCCTGGATGCCCTTTCTGGAAAGTACGTGGAAGCCAAGCACAAGCCAGGGAGCTCCTCTGCTGCTAATTTCTGCAGTGTAATAGTGGCTGGCAATGTGCAGAGGTCTGCACAGACGATCTAATGATTCTTCCTGGACCTCAATATGATGAATCTATAAAGCATGTATTGCTGTAGCAGCTAGGTGCAATTTTAGAAATGTTAATGAGTAATTACATAAAGGTTGTCCACAGTCATTGATGTTAATCACTGTTCTTTTGCCAGGGATAATTAAGATGACACTTCAGCAGCGTCAGCCAGTGGCTCCCGCTGTCTCTGCTGTCTCCTGCTCCCCTCCCAGCTCCTGCCACAGCTCTCATCTTCCTTCAGGGATCTTCTTCCTTCCTCCCACCCTCTTAGCCCCTCAGTTTTTTCTGAAGCACCCTATTGACTGTGGCCTAAGGATTTTTAAGCTGTGTATGAGCATTTCACATGGTCTTGTGAGGGCAAGCTGAGGGGCCCAGGAGAAGCAGATGAGGTGATGGAAGGCAGTGATCTGCTGCCTTCATGCTCCTGCTCAGAGCAGCACAGCACTCATCTCTACTCTGAAGCTAATTTGCTTAGACAATGGGTACAAGTTACTTCACATTTGTTTGGCCTCCACCTCATGAAACAACTGGTCTTCCCACCTTTTTTTTTTTTTTTTTGCCTTTTCATGTGTCTGATGAAAGGATCATGGCCAGTGTTAATGAATACAGTGGAGCTGGAATAACAGCAGTGTAAGTATATAGTTTGTTGTAATACCTTAGACATTTTATCCACATTTTCACTCTTCAGCCTGTGATCAGATGCTCTTCAGTGTAATGCAGGTTTCAGTTGATGGACAGCCCATAACAGAGGAGCAATCCCAGCTCTGCCACAGAAACCTGTGGGTGGGTGGGTTGGGGTTTGATTTCATCTCATGCCTCTCACATGTTTCCCAGGTAAATGAGTTGAATTGTCCATGTGCTGCTTCCCTGGCTGTAGGACAGTGAGGTGATGAGCTGCAGGGACTGTGGAATCATGCTGAGATACGAAGGTCAATCTAGGTGTCTAAAGTTAGATCAACCTTGGAGAGGAGGAGCTCCCAGCACCTTGCACCACAGAAAAGTTCTGTTCTGTTGACTCTGAAGCTGCCCTGAGAGGAAACCTCTCATTACTACAGGTCCTCACAGGGGCTCTTTGCTTTGGGAATGGGATGAAGGAATCTCTTTCATCAGCTAAGGATGCTTAAAACCTCCACTCCTTTATTCACCCAGATCTTCATCTTTAGGACTGATAGATTATCTAGAGGTTAGATCTGAGTGTCGATTTTACAGTAGAGGAATATGGGATAATGTTGAAAACACTTAATGTGCTCGTCTGAAAAACCTGTTAATCCCGGTCCTGCGACAGCTCCACGTCAGCCTTGGGCAGACCAGGCTCCTCCCTGGAGGAGGCCATTTCAGGGAAAGTGTTACTCAGCATCTGAGAGGGTGTCAAAAACCTGGCCAGGAATAAAGATCTGCTTCTCCAGTCCTTAGCAGTCTGAATGCTCCTTTAAACTCACAAACCTGGTGTAAGGTTTCACAAGAATGGGGCAGCCCAAGGAACATCGGTGGCTTTTGTGTCTCTCTAGATCTAATTCTCACATTGATTTCAGACCACAGATAAGAAAAATCAACTGATTCAAAACCCACAGCAGCTTTCAAGAGTACCTATTGCCTGCTGCTCAAGCTCTGAAGTACTGGTAAAGAGCTCCCTGGAGCCTCCCTCAACAGTTTTCACCATCGTAGGAAGTGATCATGATTTGCAAATGCTGTCCCTGCCTCTTTGCATTGTTTCCTAATCTCTGCTGCACACCCTTGGTGTAATAAAAATCCTCAAGAGATCAACAGACTTAGTTTCAAACAATTTAGTTAGGGAAATTTGGAAAGAGAACACCACCTAGTCAACATTTTAAGGGTGAAATGAACTACAGAGTAAGGAAGAAAAAAAAACCCGTTCAGAATCTAAGGCTTTGGCTGAGAAGGAGAGATGATTTTGTGAATAAGATGCAAGTCTCAGAAATTCAGTCATTTTTCCCCATGATGACACAGAACATATATTGGTTTATTGTCTCTATGCTGGAAAAATGCATGGCTCCATGCCCTCACTGCAACTGGAGGTTCTTCTCACAGTGGGTTTCACCACCTAACAATGTTCCCTGTGATTTCACACTGGAGCTGCATGTGCCCACACACCCAAGAGAGATTTGAGGGTACTCTTACTTACTGCTTGAATGGTAAAAGGGCCATAATGGAGCTTTTAATGAAAAATCTGTCACACTTGGAAATCTTTCACTTTTATGAAAATGACACGACCATTTCACTGTTACTGACAAGAGACTTTAAAAGAACTATTAAAAAAAAAAAGTATCCATTTGTAATTTTACTCTGTACCTCTCATTCTAGTTATGTTACTTAGTAATTTTTTAATATATTCATAAAATGTCCTCTGTTCACATGAGTTGAGCTGGTTTTGGTGTGTGAGCTGTTTTGTCTGGCTCTTCCTAAGCTTGTTCTTGCTACACACTCATTTCCTTTCCTTGAAGAGTTATTAGAGAAAGCACATGATATCCGATTTGGAATTGTGCATGCACCTGAATTAGTGGAAAGCTACTGTAATTAGCTTAAAGTGAGGCTGCAGGTCACACGAGAGCTGGAGGATAGCACAGCTGGTTTATACGGGCAGCTGGGATGTCCACGCCTGCAGGCCTCACAGCAAACTAAGCTTTACTGGAGGCTGAAGAAAAGTTCCTCCAGGAGATGAACTCACAAAAAGTGGCATATGGTAAAAGAGTCATATCTCTACCAACCATTCCTGAAATCAGTCCAACCCAACAAATCTTGGGTAAAACACAGACCCCGCCTTTGGAAATGTGACCCGACAGATCCAATTGTCTCCTCAAAACTAAACTGCTTCATCTGCTGCAGGGGAAAAAAACCTACAATTAAAAAAATCAGATATTGATTCTTGCAGCCATGGGCTGTATCCAGGCACTAAGCCGCTGTTACGCTCAATGCAGTAAAAATGTGAGTAATTAGAGTTGCCACTCACATATTGATTGGGCTGAGAGCAGCGTGGAGCACATTTGGCAGCGGGGCCGCTCCCGGCTCTGGGCGCAGGGAGTTCACCCGCAGAACAGCGCCGGGCAAACGATCCCAGATGTGCTGGGAGCAGAGTGGGGCTGCTCACCTTCCCTAGCCAGGGCAGGCCAGCCCCACTCGCTCCCGTGCTTCCGGACAGCGGCCCAGCAGCCCCAGCCTGCAGGACAATGGAAAAATGGCAAGGGAAAAGAAAAAACAAAAAGCCCTGCAGATACTTGGCCCATTCAGGTGTGGTGTTAAACCCCTGCCAAAAGGACTTGCCTGTGATTTATCTGCGTAACACTCTGGCCAAAGCTAAAAACCAGACTGCACTGCCCTGTTCGTTTTGATACGGAAAACAGAGAAGCTTTAAAACATCACTGTCCAGCTGAAAAGAACAGGAAAATGGAAACGGTGAGGAGAGCTGAGTGGATAGTGCTGCTTAAAGGAGGAATTCAAATCTTCTGCTGTATAGCTAAAATATCAAACATCCGGCTCCCAGCTGAATGCACCTAAAGCAAAACTCACACTGCATTTTCCACTGCCTCATCAGGAGGAAGGGTTAGCACTGCAATCAGCTTGCTTTTCCAGGGTAGTGCATTTCTACCCCTTCAAACCCCTGTTCTGCTCACCCAGGAGTAGCTCCCCTCAGCCTCCTCCACAGAATTCTGGACATTTGAAGAGGCATCTCTGATGGGGACAGCAAGAGAACGTTTCTCTCAGCGGTTTTATGGTGGCTGAGTAATATTCAGAGGGAAGGAATCTCAGCTTGCTGCATTTTATATATGTCCAAACGTTTATTCTGCAGCAAAGCAAGTTGTGACCAAGACTGGTGTCACTTCTCCAGCAGCCTCTGCTGGCAGTCAGTGCTCAGTGTCCAGTTTTGTGGGAAGCTGCTGGCCCAGCATTTGGACTTGCAGCTGTTCCAGAGAGACCTTATAGCACCCATAGCACTGCTATAAGGAGGAGACACTTTGGCAGGGGGAGCTTTGCTGGTTACAAGCTTTTGTCCTAGGGTTAAAAATATATTTATACATGTTATACAAACATTTACACATATATCCATACAATATATGTATAAATAAAATATTTTTAATATATAAAAAAATAAAATATCAGCTTTCCTTTTCACACCTGCCTTACATCCTTTGGATGGGACTGGACCACAGCAGCAACAGCTTGCAGATGTGTATGTGGATCAACAGCACACTCTCACAGGCAAGTCACTTTTGTCAAGATGTGGCCCTTTGGCCAGTAGGACCATGGAAAAAAAAAAAAAAAGCAGCTAAACGTGTCAAGATGCAAGACCCAGGAATTCGCATTTACCTTAGAACTGTCAAATTTCTGTTTTGACAATTATTCCATCTCTGAATCATAGCAAGGGGACAGGACTTTGGCAGCAACTGTCTTTGTACCATGACTACAGCACTGGGGACTGGCAGTGTGTTTTGGTCCCATTCCTTGAAAATTAAGTTGGATTTTTTTTTTGTTGTTTTAATTTATATTTATACATAAAGTGACAAATGTAAAAGCTGCAAGCAGGTAAAATCCATTTTCTTCGGAAACAAAGCAACAGCTCTAAAAACTGTTAAGTTTGAACAAAACATACTGTCTGAGATAATACCAACGCATGCAAGTTAACTGCAATTCTAGACTGTAAGGTTAAAACCATCTCCTCTAATTGGGCAGCAACACCTGGATCCAGCACCTCTGGCAGCTGAGGCAACTGAACAGACTTGGACCTGTAAACCCCCAGGCAATCCTTCCACAGACAGCAAAGGGAGGCCAATCCCCAGCACCAAGCAAAGTGACCAAGGAACCATCAGCCTGTCATGCTGAATTTAAGGAAGATATATCAAGATTTCTCTCAAGGAGTAAACTGGTCTAAACCTCCCAGCTAGTGCAATGTGTTTCCATTTATGTTTTATTAAACCACAAACACGTTGAAATGCAGGTTCTACCTAAACTCCTGCAAAAAAGGTAATTAATCAGATGGCTGCTGCAGTCTAGAGGGAGCAATTTGTACTCGCCCAGGTCCCATGTGCCCCACAGCAGCCAGTTTTGAGAGGCTTGCACAGGTTTCCTCCTGAGTTCAGGCTCCAGAACTAAAATATGAAGCTTGGCAGAGCTGTTTGCAGAAGAGCTGTTCACATGCACACCCTGAGGTTGTGACACTTGTATCCATCAGAATAGTGTAAATTCTGCTGCTGCTCATGCTTAATTGGTGTGAATTTTAGAAATACTTAAAACTATTTTTCCCCCACTCTTCTGCTCATTGCATGCAAGATGTGACTGAGGGGAAATGGCAGCTTTGTACACTTAAAAGCTGCCAGTGGTATGGAACAGGATAAATAAATCATCCTGCCTTGTTCTTCTGATAGTAATCTCTTCTGTGGTAGATGTTACTGTGCTAGTGTAGCTGGCGTTTTGAAACTGAGTCTCTCTGCTCCCAGGACACCTTGTTCCTTACAACTTGTTTTCTTACCTGTCCTCCATTGGAGAACCAGCTGCCAGGGGAAGCACTCCTCTGCCTGAAAACATAACACAACTGAGCAAAGTACTTTATCTTAAACTATTTGATTAAAATAAATAAATAGAAAATTAGAACATTCTTGTCCATCTCTCTTGTGCAGAACTGAAAATTTTCTGGAAGATGCCTACTGGGAGCAAATTCTCCCAACAGGGGCAGATCCAAAGCAGCTGAATAGATCAACTGGTATCAGATGCATCCTGAATGGACTACTGAACAGCAGAGAGCAAGCCTGGTTACAGAAACAGGGCTGGCAGCTCTGCTATAGCACTGGTAGCTCATGTAGATGCAGTGCATGTTGCAGATGAGAAAGTGCTGTTCCCCCCAATTTAAGGTCATTCCCTTCTTGGCAAGTCAGCTAGAGTAAAGCCAATAGGAACAGCAAAGCCTTTAGAAAAATCACAGTTTAATGTCTAGTGGCAAGGTGACATAAGAAACAAACTATTAACACAAAGTGTTGCAGAAAACAAATGCACGATTTAAACATCTGAATGGCAAATAAGAGTTTGATTGCAAGGAAGGTATTATTAAAAGACTCATACTGGTATTCTTTATGCTTAGGAGAAATGGATTCAGATAAGTGATTAGGCAACTCCAATTTTAAAGCTCAGAAAAACAGGCTAAAACAGCAACTAAGCTGTGATGTCTAAACCCAATATAATTGGGTAAAGTCAGATCTTCAAGTCAGTTTACTTCAGCTTTGAACCCAACTGAAGATCTTTTCCTGATTCACAATCAGGGAAACAATTCACAGAATTAGTGAATAACTTCAACACTTTAAGAAAAAAAGTTGATTTCTTCCAAAACTGACTCACTAGTACTCATGCCATCTAGTGGCCTGTCTCTTCAGATGAGTTCTTAAAAGCTTTTGGTTAAGGCTACTTTAACACACAGTGGTCAGTATTATGGTATTAAACAAAAGGTTAGAATACACAATGCAGAACCCCACTGCTGACTGGGAGTATCATAGAAAATTATCCTCTTCTCCAGATACTAACCATCAACATGAGGGGACAAAAAAACCCTCCCCAAAATATTTTCCCTTTCTTCAAAAAGACCTTGTACCACGTTCCATTAAACCTGTAACTAGTAGGTAGAGCAAAATAACAGTTTACATCCAAAAAAGGATCCTTTAGAGCAGCATGGCTCTCCTTATTCTCAGTTATTTGTCTCTGGAAGACTAACAAGGCTTTGCATCTTCCATCTTCATGCAGACTTGTTTTGGGGTTTTTTTTTCTGTGTGTTTTACTAGAAAAACAGAATTATAGCTTCAATTTGGATTCTTTTGCTTGCAAAGCCTTAGTTGCCAGTTCAACTCTTTCTTTTAATAAGCTAGCTTCTTCAGCACTTCTTTGGGCTTGTACATTTTTCAGTAAGAAATGGGTAAGGAAGAGTTTCAAGCTTTCCCGGAGCATTCCCAGTTTGGTGTTGTCAGATACCCTGTAAAGATACAGATCAAAAATAGCAATTAGTCTTCTACTCTTTCAGACACTTCTTAATGTTTGTCTTCTTCAAATAGATGTAGAAGGAAAAAAAAAATAATTATATCCAGCCCATAAAAGGAGCTTTTCTGAAGAGGCTTTCAAGTTACCAGCAAGTCTACACTGGTTTGGCAAACAGCCCAAACACAATCAGCATACAATTGATCCTCAACAATAAAATGGAATATGGGAGCCTCAGACTTGCTTGCTGTAAACAATTACAGGAAAAAAATGAGGCAAACACCGTGTTTGAACTCCCTCGTATTGCACTGTAACGGCTCAAACATCAGCACCTACATTTTTCTAACTTAGTGTGGCATTGGAAGTTTAATAGAACAAACTAATGGAATCAGAGAACAATTTGAGTTAAAAAGAAGGAGTGTGTGGGAAGGTCATTCTGTCCAACCTCTTGTTTAAAGCTGGACTAACATCCAAGTAGGGTCATGTTGGTCAGTCTTATCTACTCATATCCTAAGCATCTCCAAGGATGGAAATTTCCCCAACTGTCCCAAGTACAACAGTAAGATTTTCCAGACAAGGTGACTTAAAAAAAATCTCCCAAACCTTTCTCTTAGTAGTATTTCTTTATTTTTCTTTCTTAGAAACACCTTATAGCAAAGACTGCTGGTAGAATGAATCCCACTGCACACAGATGGTAAAGCAATAAGGAGAGCAGGCAGTCATAGAGCTCTGCTCATGAAAATTCTACCACAGAAATGATATACTCAATACCTGGAAGGCCTATTTGGTGTAACACAGCTGTGTCCCCATCAGAGCCTGCATCAACACACAAATGATGAGCTTTGCCCCAGCCACCCAGGACAGATTACTTTTGAAGGGATGGATGGATGATCTTTGGAATTGGACAGTGTCTTTTCCAAACACAATAAGCAAACTTCTTATCTTCTTAATTACTATGTACCAAGGGTTCCCTGGAGATCTCTCTGATCACTTACCTCAGAAAGATGTCAGTGAGTTCTTCAGCATCTGTTTTGAGTAGCAGCAGGCTTAACACTTGGCGCAAGAAACGCACTTTGGGTTTATCTAGTTCACTGAAGTCAACTACCTAGTGGAGACAGAGGGAGAATTAGATACATTCATTTCAAGCAGCTGAATTATCTTCCAAACTACCAGCTTTGAGCACACCAACTGGCCTCCCATATATACCAAGTCTTAAGTTTGGCACAGAAGCATTAGCTGACAATGCTGCCTCCAGAACCCAATCAATAAGGAAAGCAAAGAACTTTTTTAGGAATAACCTGCCTACTAGTACCAGAATACCAGATATAATTCCTCAATTAGACAAATACAGAAGTACCCAGGACAATCTATATAATGGACTGTTTAATACATTTCAATTATTCTTCTAATAAAAATCAATAGACTCCCCATTCTGAAATACAAGTGCTCAGTAGATTTCTTTCTGGTCGAATAAAAAACCAGCTAAAAAGCATTGCACAAAATCCACTGACAAAGCCTGTTAATGAAAAAGCCTCAGTTCCAACTCTGGATACTCTGAAGAAAATAATCTTACATCTGTTCTATAGAACTGCTGACCTTCTATATGCTTGGGTCACGACAGAAAACGGAAACTTTCCCCCCACATTAGAGCATTACCATTATCAACAGGATTAATTTGGTCATTTTAGAGCAAGTTTTGTCTTAGCTCACAACCACAATCAGGCAAAGTACCATCCAGGTAACAGAGAGAAGATATTTTCCATAGAACAAGTAAATGCAAAGAAAGCATAGGAGTATTTTAGAAACAAAACACACCAACCTTGAGAACTGAAAGTGGCAATGATTTTGTCCTTATTAAGTGAGCCAACAGTGATACCAAGTTGGAGATGGCAGTGGCTGACAGGTTTTCTAAGTCTCTGATTTTGTCCCAAATACTAAACTGAAATGTTACCTGTGTCAAAGGAATAAAAAGAAACCTACAAATCAAGTGACTGTTTAAATGAGTAACAACATAACAAAAACTTTTGACCCTCTATTCTTTCAACATTGACACTAAAACAAAGTAGAAACAGATATTTCTTCACCTGAAACCGCCTTTCATGTTCACAAAACTTGCTAGCCAAAAAAGCATAGAAGGGGTTAAAGATCTTCTCCTGTAGGCAGCAGTGAAGGATAACATGAACAATTTCTCTTTCCTGCTGGTCTTTCAGTCCAAGCCTAAAATTTAGCAAGAGAATAAGAATTGTTTAGCAAGGAAAAAAATACTGCCACAAAAAGCGACAGTCAACATCTGAGAGAAGTACTTAAAGGCAACCAAACAACCCCAAAACCAAGCATCACATGAAATTTTGCTTGTTAGGAAGTTCTTATGAAACCTTTAAAGCACTGAATGAGCTCAAACGATTATAACTGTGGACTAAATAGGTATCCTGCTATGTAAATATGGAAATGCTGCAGTATTATTGGTGCTAAAGGAGTGGCTGCAAAAGCAAGACCTTGACAGACAGAAGTTAATGATACAAGTGTAATTGCCACTTGGAAGGAAAGGTAACCCACTCCATGTCTGTAGTTCTCCATGAGGAAAAACAGAGGAGAGGACACTGTCATCATGGAGTCTTCTGCAGTGGCACTGCAGAAAGCACTGCTGCATAGTGGACTACCACAAAGGTTAAATTGAAGATAATTGAAATAAGAACTGCAGGACCCTGCTGTGGTTATCTCACACTGGTACTTATGGCTATGGAAAGAAAAACAGCCTTTGGATCAGTATAAGCCTATTTAGAGAAACAAGCCCAGGGTCCTTCACTTTTTGGGTAAATCTGTGGGTTAAGAAAATCCTGCAAAATGGTTTTCCTACTTGGTTGGTGGTATCAGTCTTTCATCTCTAGGTGAAGTCTATGCTACTTAATACTTGAAATTCATTATTGCTTGATAGCAGCCTAAGAGGATCAGTCAGTGATTTCAAAGCATCTTAAACAGAAGCCTGTAGAAAAACAGCCAGTGCTGATGAGTACTGGTGTTGGCTGTCAGCATAAAGACCAAGGGCTGAACAGCCTTCCCACTTGAACAGCTGACCAGTCTAAATGAGGGCTGAGGCTCTCTGGCAGGGAACGGTAACCAAGTCAGTGCACCTGTTCTGTGAATAATATGATTTGGCTTCCAGGGCTGCCAAATGCTTTGTGGCATTAAAACCAATTAAAATGAAAAATGCTTCGTATTATAAACTGAAAAATGTCAAACAAAATTCTTTTCATTGCTTCAAGCTCAAGTTTCATATGGCATTAGAATAACTCAAGTGTATTTTCTAACCAAGTTTGACTCCACTGGAACTTGCTCTCTCTGCAGAATGGTTTGTCACTGCTTACTAATATCTCTCATTTGTATACACCTCCAGACATCTGCCATTGCATTTGATCACAGACACACACGAGATTCACAGAAAAAAATACTGCCTTTCAGCCAAAAGCCCTCAGAATTTAAGGTTTTTCAATAGGAAAAATCTGGGATGATTTCCAGGCTGATTGCTGATGAACAGTGGAAAATTAGAAAGAGACCCAGAACTGCAAGTGCAGCATCTGTGATGTAATTCAAGTGCTCTCCCATCTGCCAAAATCTACCTGATTTTATACCAGAACAACAAAAGCTTTTTAAAAAACACAAAATTTTCAGCTATGGGACATGTATCTAGTAGATGACTCATGAAGTTACACTACAGTCACTAATTTTTCCTCCTTTTCCTTATTTAGGAAATATTCATGTTGCCAGACAGCTGTAACCAAGAAAATCAGCACTTTCGGTCTTCAGTTTTGTTCTTACCTTCACTTCTTCCAAGAGCTAGCAGTATTTTATCTTTCTGGATCTATCATTCCTAAATGTCTAAAGTTTAAGAGTCAGGATTGTCTTTCACTGTTGAGCTTCATCATAAACCAGTACAGATTTCTTAAGCCAAATAATCATCAATAAAGAGTATGCAGCCATTAAATCATTAATGAGTTACAGTATTCCCATGGACTTGTATGTTTTGATCCCTTTAAGAATTTCCCATTGCATGTGGGATAACTGCCTCTGAAGGGGGTTATTTTTCACCAGCAGAACACTAAGTGGATTATCACTAACTGAAGCCCAAGCCTGATCAAAACTAGCAATGCTCAAACTCACCTTTGAAAAGTCAGTTCAATTATAGCAGATACAACAACTTACTTGCTATCTTGAATTACACATCACACTACACCAGGATGCATCTAAAGACTTACACAAGTTTCAATTTTTTTATGAGATGTAAGTTTCTTGAATTCTTCACCTTTATAAAACAGCTTTAAAAACTGCCTTTCCAAACTTAAGCAGCATTCATTTCCATCCTGTCAATCTGTGGTTTGTGAAGGAGGTGTGGCCTTTCAGCTGATAAAATGGATCAAGTCTCACTTTGTCCTCTGTCTCCAGTGATGTTCCCAACCCTCCCTTTCCACTGACACTTCTGCAGTCACAAGCTAAGACACTTCAGAAAAGCTGCTCTGACTTCAAACTAATTCATTCCTTTTGCTGTAAGGAAGGGGAGAAAGAGAGGCAAAGCTACAGCAATCTGGATTAAAATGGTTTAATTTACCATTTAACCACACTTCAACCCTGCCAGAAACCTAGCAGCAGATGAATCAACAAGCACAGTTAAAATATTTCTTTATATATTTCTCATGCTTTTCCTCACGAGACTGACATCAAACACATGAATATAAATTCCCACACACTCTGGAACACGTGTTCACATCGCAGCTAATTTCTTCACTGACAATTCTCTGTACTTTCCATTATGCTCTGCCAGCTGTGGGCAGATCTGAGGATCCCTCTCTGAGTTTGCTGTGTAAAAATCAGTATCAACACACACCAGGCAGCCAGCAGACAGCTTTTCTGCTGTGCCTGTATGTATACAGATTTGTAGACCAGTTTAAACAGCATGGATGAGAGTCAAGGATCAATTTGCAAATGGAGCTACCAGGTCTTGGCAAGAACTGCATCAGCAGCAGCTAATTTCTTTTAATTGAACAGGCCTTATTAAGATATTGGAATGACTCCATCAGAGTCTTAAATCCAAGCTGTGTTTTGCAGAAGTGGCATTTAATCAAATATTAGTTGACTTTATTACAAAGTCTGTTTTGATTTGGTTAGCAAATTAAATAATTGCATGCCATCCTGGTAAGACAATTCCCTTGAATTACAAGGCTGCAATAGAAAGTTCAGACCTGATCTCTCCACTTCCAGTTACTACAGACTTAAAATTAATATTCTGACAAACATAAAGAATAGTGCAGTTTGAGTTTTTCCCTGATCACATCTGCTAAGGAGCTGTTTGCCAAGTGGTAAGGAAACTGGTCTTAACACGAAATGTGACCCTGGAGCAAATCCAAAGCTAATAAATTCTGGAGGAGGAAAGTGGAGGTGCTAGAACACTACCAGGTCAAGCAAGTATGGACAGAAACCTACAGCATAGATTAACAAGGTGGAATGAAGTAAAGGCAGTGGCAGTAGTATGGAAATCCACCAAGAGATGTTCTGAAGGGGCTTCTGGTCTGCCTCTGTAAACAAGCAAGCCTGCAACAGACTAGGATACACATCTTCAATGGCAGAAAAGATACAGGTTCCTTCAGTCAAAAAGATGCTGTAAATCAGTTATAGACATGAGTGACAATAACAGGGGCTGTTCCTTTCCTCTGCCTGCCCCTTACTAGTCCTTACACCAGGGTTTTGGTTCCTCTCCTACTATGTACTCTACGTAGGTGCCCAGCTATGCACTTCTTCAATTGTATTATCAACTAAACGCTCTTAAGTCCAGCCCAGCAATATTATATTTTCAACCCAGCTAATGCCATTTTTATTTCTGGGCTGTTTTCTGTGCTAGGCTGTACTTACTTGAGAAGCTTTTCAAACGCATCCATGAAGTCTTCACTTGTCATCAAGACACAAAAAATACTTCTCCTGATATCAGTGTTCATTCTCTGCTTCCGAGCCAGCTCCATTATCTTTGAACTCACCTGGAAAAAAAAATAAATGGCATTTTACTCATGCTGGCTTTAAGAGTGCTATTTCTGTGCAGTCTCTATGAAGCAGCAATGCAAAGGTCCTGATCTTTTGTCCAGAAGGAAAGGCATCATATCAGGAGCTTTTTCAACCAGGGAAATATATTTTAATGTAATGTAGTTGTGCTAATTATTTTTAGAATGTGCTTCTCTAATACAAGTCACCATTATCATCTCACCACACTACTTAGAGTCAGCTTACATATATGCCACCCAAGGACAGACAACACTACCTGTCAGAATCCAGACTAGCAAATACACTTTTAAATCCAGTTTCTTCTTCCACTTACCTACTTTTGGAATTATACAGGGTAAGAAAAAACAAGCTATAGCCAAAAGATCACAAACATTTAAGACTTAAAACTATCACTGCTTGGATTTACCTTTCCTATGTGCAGTTTTTGCTCAGTCTTGCTGGTTTTATCCTGGATCATTGGTGCTCCACTCCAGGATGACCCTACGATCCACCAGCGGCCAACCTGATCAGCACTGAGGAGAGATTCCAGAGAGACACGGAGCTGAGTTTCTTTTCCAGAACTGCTGTGAACCTTGAAGAATGAAATATAAAAAAAACCAAAACACAAAGTGTGTATTTGAAGCTTTTTGTTTAAGGAAACAACAAATACTTTAATCGCTTCTACTTGCTTTTAAACAAAGTAAATTCATCTCCATAAAGTTCTTTGCATGTTCCCCTGCAACCTTTAGTTTGTCAGGAACCTGAAAAGAACTTGTAAGTTTCCCATATGCTCCAACACAAGAATTTGCTTAAATCTACATTTAGAAACTCTTACTTTTTAATTAAAAAAAAACCAACAAAACATAACAGATAATTAACTAACAAGTAGACACCTTCCAATCATAATGTTTGATCAGAGTTCAGACTTAATGCTGACATTGAAAATCAATTGCAGCATCTTACAATCTGGTCACAATTTCCATTTTGAACACTTGTGATCAAATGAAATGACATGAGAAACTGCCTTAAGTTCAGTACAATTCAAACAACAAAATGTTTAAACTCTTCCAACTCTTTGTTTTCAACAAAGGAGTCTGGAAGCATATGAAGAGGACTGTGAAAATGAGGAGATTCTATAGAATTAGGTTACCTAGCTTATTTTTGCCCAGCCTATTGTCACTAATGAGCACATCCTGCACTTCCACATTCCTGAAAAATAAAAGGCTCTGGATGCTGTAATGTAATTTTCAGGTTGGAGACACGTGGACTCCAAAACCAGATTGAAATTCTGTGAAAATTAATTAGTTCTCAATCCAAAGAGACAATTACTTTTATATACAAAGCTGTTTTAGACAAACTGTCCTCTATCCACACAGAAAAAACCCAAACCAACCCCCCCCAAAAAAACCCCAACAAACCCCCATAAGTAAAAAACAACCAGATTTTCAGAAGTGTTAGACTTCCAAAATAATTCTGGTGTAGTCAGGAGCAGATGCCTGCATTAAAAATCTATGGAAAAAAGAACCTGTCATAATGACTCATTTCTTCTGCACGTTCATTAAGCATTCCAAAATCTCTTTTTCAAGCACAGGACTGTGAGGCAAAGTCTTTGGCTGAGTATTATGTCCTTTCTCAAACTGTTCTGCAGAAAGCTGGTTGCCTTCTGACTTAACTTGGACACAGGAGATAATACTTAATGATCCAAAATGTGTTTTTTGTCCACAAGAGTTTCAGACTGCTAAAAGAATTTAAAAAATCCTATAGCCCATCAAAGTGACATACAATACTGATAATGACTTCTGGTTTTAGGAACAGTTACTCTACATATGTCAGGCAAGTTCTCACCAGTGTTCTCTGCAATTTACGGAGTTTCTCAACTGGTTCAGGATCATAACCAGGAATCTTACGCATGTCGTTATTCCTCAGGGCCAACATCGTCTCCAGCATAAAACGAACCTAGTGGGAAAAGAAGTATTTCTGTGGATTAGGTGCTGTAAGTTTATGTTAATAAATTTGAAGGTGTGCTTTGAAATGACTACACTGCCAGGAGAAGCAGCTCAGTTGGCAATATACAACAACATTTATGTGAATATACAGAGAAGGATGTTTAACTCCTATGACATTCATTTGTGCTCAGGCTTCAATTCAAAGGTTAATCTGCAGAATGCCATGGCCCAGTGACCATTTTTTGAGTGTACAAAGTATCACAGAACAGAAACACCCTTCACTGCATTGGACAGAAGCCAGCCCTAGCCTCCCCTGTTACAGGCATTTTGGTGTCTGTACCCTAAAAACAACTGGAGAAAGACAGACAAGAAGAATGCAAATAACTGAATACAACATAGATCTAAACAGAGTGTTGCAGAAAACATTCTGTTAAATTACCACATGTAGCCACGTTCTTATTAAAGTCTATTCCAAGCAGAAAATTTGTACAACACCCATCCATACCCTGGCCTGATCCTGGAGTTTCTTATCTGCTGTGTTTGCTTTCCTCTGGGCCTCGGTGATCAGCTCCTTCAAAGCCAGTGCATCATCTTTTCTTAAGGAGAATCCCACATTTTTCAGCAGAAACAGAATCAACTCAATCTCTTTTTCAGTGAACATGCCAACGAGCTTTTTCAGAATATCAAAGATCAGCAGGGAATGAACCACGTGGAAGTTATACAGATGAGCAATCAAGGCAAGCAAATTTTCACATTCTTTCCCTTCAGCATCACTTCTACAAAGTTCATCAAATTTCTTCACCACGGCTTCCAAAAAGTGAGCACCAACCTGGCAAGAGTACCATTAAGAGGGGAAAAAATAAATATCCATCAGTCAACTGTAAGTAGATTTTACAGACATCTGTAAAACATTCATTTTGGGGGCACTGCCACTAATAATTTTAAAGAAATACTATTGCTTCTCTCAACCAACGTGGATGATCTACATTTACATGTACAAATAGCTAAGTGGTGTGACATTTTCTTCAAGTGTGTGTTATTTACACCTCATATGCCACTGACCTTTAAAGTCTCTGCAAGAAAAGCAAATGTAACTTACAGTAAATATACATCGGAATTGGTTTACATAATTTTCATGGACACATACCAGCATCTTCCAGCTCCTGGCCAGTGTGCTGTTACTGTGAGTCATTCACCCAGCAAAAGCTGCATGTCAAAAACCAAACTCATCACAGAGTTCAGTTTCCAAACAAAATCCTTAATGATGAGGGTAAATATTACAAAGTAATCCCCAACATACCAAGCTTTCACAGTTGCTGAGCAAGAGCTCAGGCCAATACTGAAGTGGGGATAAGTCTAAGACATTTTTCAGTTGTACAGTTGGGAAAAGCAATGTTGGAATCTAGCTTTGTGAGCAGAGAACTGATGCTAAAGACTGGCATTAGAAAGCACACCAAAATATAGGTAGGTAATGAACATGTTCCTGCTAAAGGAAGCTCCCCACTGTGATATAGTGCTAATATTTGCTGACTGTTCTTATGAAAACCAACAGCCCCGGCAGCAGTTACTGACTCACATTACAAACCAGCTTAGGTTTTAACTATCCAGTGATGATACTGCACAAATGTTTAAACACAGTTACTGGAATCCCAACTTCTTCATTGCTCAAACTAATCTTAAATGCAGCCCAGCTATTGCATGTCTATATAAATCCTATCTGCCATATTCTACATTCATTTAGCAGAAAAAATAATGGGGCTTTAATATACTTAAATTCTACAGTCTTGGATTCAAAGCTGCTGTGTGACAGTCAGTAATACATAAAACAGTCTGGGTATCACCTACTTCTAGTAGCTATTAATGTACCTACATCTAAACCTGTCACTGGGTATTCTGCAAAGTTTCAACTTCTAATAAGATTGTGTTTTAAAACCAGCATTGGGATATTACATTATATTTGCAGTCAGAACAGCCTTTTGAGCAGCAAAGAGATTAAAAAACCCACAACAGTTTAATGGCAGGCCTGTGTGGAGAAAGCTGTGCTCAGAGACAATATTCAGGCCATGACATGACAAACAGAACTTGCATCAATACATCTTCTGCATTGAGATGTAAAAATAAAAGGTAACTTGATAGGAACATGGTGATGAAACACCTCTTTCCTGAGACACATTTCACTGAAATTAGCTAAAACGTTCCCTTTGACATCACTAGTTTCAGCTTCTCCTTAACTGTAAGCAAGAGATATTTTAACAAAAAAGAAAAACCTTCCAAAAATTTACCATGTCTTTTGAAATTGTTGATGTTCTGGAGTTACTTACCATACCTTGTTAATTCCACTGACAAACTGCATGATTTGTCTTAAAAGGGAATTTTTCTACTGACATAAAAGGTTTTATGTGACCAAAGTACTTTCTTTCTTGGGGTACATACTGTTAAAGAACAATACCCTCAGACACTCAAGAGAATAGAAATGGACAAGTGTAAAAAAAGAGGAGAAAGCGTGAAACCTTAAAAAAATATACAGTTTTATGGGAAAATTTTGATTAAAAAACCTCAATGTTTTTATAATTGACCTGTGGTAATTCATGAAGGAAATGAATTAAACAGATAAAGCAACAGACTTGGTACCTTTCACTGGTGGACACCTAGCAAATAACCTACAAACATTGATGAAATTCAACTAGAGATGCTTTTTAGTGACAAACGATCAAAACTGAAAAGGCAATTCAAACAAAGTATCAAGGACAACACTCTGTAAATACGTTTTCTCAAACAAAATCAGTACCACCCATAAGAATTACCTCAACTCCAACATTATGGTGAAGAATGCTGACCAAGAGGACATGCTCCATCATCAGTCTTGCAGGCATGGCAACTGCAGTCACACAGGCATTCATGAGAATCTCTGTCAGAGTTTCATTCATGTCCTTTCTGCTGTTGATCATGTAGAGCTCTTCCATCTGGCCACTAATGGAGGCCAAGTTTGGTTCACTCAACCTATTGAGAAACAAAATCCAGTGTTCATTTTTTCTTCTCTTTATAGAGTTTCACAGTTTTCAATTTACCCGACAAAGGTATTATTTTCAGAGAAACTAGCCTGGCTGAAGAAGAAAGACTGAAAAGATGACTGGAAGGGACCATTCATATTTTTATGTGTTCTCTGAACTGTAAAAAATCCAATGTATGCTTAAAAAAAGATATTTAGAGATTAAAACAGATTAGCAGCAGTATTTGCAAAGGACTGATAATGTGATTGCTGTCACACCAAGCAGCTGTTAAAAAACCAGTTTGTTCTTAGCAGTTGTAACTATGGCACACAACAGTCTCTGTAGAAATTATGAAAATATCTCATACATTTCTAACATATAATGTATATCAAATTCTATAGCCTGCATTTTACAGTTAACATATATAAAAGAACATGCCAATAGATTTCTTATTTTAAAAGTGCTTTAAAATTAAAACATGTGATTGTTAACTACTTTTTCAGTTCTTCAGCATTCAAAGCTATGAAGCATTGCTTCTCCTCAGTTTAGTGTCGGAGAAAATGAACTTTATTTAAATTAAAAAAAAAAGAAAAAAGAAAAGAATGCTTTTCTGGGGGGGAGTTCTAACTCCATAACACTATGAAGTTTTTTATAGTCATACTCCAGCTGACACTTAGTGAATTATAACCAGCACTGCAGGCAGCTGCTGTGTGGAATTCAGCCCAATCTTAAATTTATTTTCTAGATTTTTCAACTTCTACAGTGACCAGCTTTGAAGAATTTATATCAACAAAGGTAATTATTATTAAGGATAGCAGACATGATTGCCAACATAGAATCAGTTTGTGAAGAGAAAAGTCACCTCCTTGCCCCTTTTCTTTGAATGATGAGCACTGTCACATTACACTAGAAAGATTAATGACTTTCCTTATTATGATACCTGTTAATGAGACCATTCACCATTTTCTTCAGTCTTCCCAATTCTTCTCTTTTCTTGTCATCTAGTGTATTCTGAACTTTCCTCACTTGTGGGGGAACATACTTCATAGCACTGGGATTATGACTCTTTCCAGGAAAACAACAAAACAAGACACCAAATGAGACTAGTACCTTAAATATTTGAACACAAATACACATTTCTACTTAAAACACCCAGTTTTTTGTTAAGTACTTATTTTAACCATTTAACAACTAATGCAAAAGGAACAATCTCATACAGATAAGAAGCATGCAACAAGTTACTGCTTATGACCAACTTGATAGCAGCAAACTCCTTCTTCCCTTTACGTTAATTTTCTCTTAAGTTATTGCTATTAAAACCTGACATATTTCATTTCAGGTTTACCCAGGTTATAATCAGCTGCAGATGTACTAACAGTTTCAATGACGTGATCTACATGAACCATTTGGCCTCCTTCTGCTCCTCTACCCGTGTAACAGGACCTAACACAGGCAAAACTCTGGATCATCCAGAAGTAACTTCAGTTTGCAACAAATAATAATGATAACATAAATTCTTGTTACTCCCAGCAGATGTGCTTAACCATGTTCCTAAACTCAGAAGGCTGGGTAGCTCCTTTTATTTGCTTAATTCATATGCAGAGACAAGGGCACATGCCTCGTGCTTCAGGGTATTAGCTGAGAGCATCCGGACTTGGGAGGACTTGTAACCTTCAAGGCTAAGAGCTGTCCCTAGAACTTGTCAGGCCTCCGAAGACAACGCTGGTGCTGGGCCCGGCGCGGTTTTGACCGACAGCAGCGCTCCCGAGGCCTGGCCGGGCAGCGAACACCCGCGCTCGGCATGGTGATGGAAGCGAACTCAGCTGCATGTTCGGGCTGGGCCCTGGACTTCACCAAGGTTTGCGTTATCTGACCGAACACCCTACCTCCTCCTCCTCCTCCTCCTCCTCGCCCGAGGGCTCGCTGGGCTCAGGCTCCCCGCCGTCCTCGGCGGACGAGCTCTCATTCTCATACTGTCCTTCCACATCATCCCCCTCGGAGGGGGCCGAGGTGTCGTTGAGCTCCTCCTCCTCGTCGTCGTCGTCGTCCTCCTCCTCCCACGGCCCCGGCTGTTCCTCCCGCGGCCCCGGCTGGCTCACCGGGGCCTCCTCCTCGTCGCTGCTCTCGCACAGCTTGCTGAGGCCAGCCCGGGTGCCCAGAGCACCCAGCACGTAGCCCAGCCCGTCCTGCAGGAAGCTCTGGGGCAGCCTCTCCTCCGCGGCCCCTTCCTGCTTCTTGCGCCGCTTGCTGAGCCCCAGCCGCCGCTCCAGCTGCCGGATCTCCTTCTCTTCCTCCTCGTTGGCCTCCAGGAGGGCTCGCTTCCTCGCCGAGGTGGCGGCGGCGGCAGAGGAGGCCGTGCGAGGGGTTGGTGCCGGTCCCGGCCGCTGCTTTCTGACGGTGGCGGCGGGCGAGGCCGGGGCGCTGGTGCGGGCGGCAGAAGGTGGCTTCGCAGGAGCCGGCTTGGCGGCAGCGGGCTTGGCTGCAGCGGGCTTGGCCGGAGCGGGCTTGGCTGCAGCGGGCTTGGCTGCAGCGGGCTTGGCCGGAGCGAGCTTGGCCGGTGTGGCGGAAGCTTCCACCAGCTCCCCCCGTTGCAGACGGCGGCGGCGGCTCCGCTTGAGCCGGCGCTTCTCCTTCCTCGCCTCTCGCCGACTTCTGCGGTTTTGCCTCTCCGAGTCTTTCAACAAGGACGGCGGCGGCTGGTCGCCAGCTGCCTGCACGAACTCCTGCACGGCGTGCCGCAGCCTGTCCAGCTTCCCTCCACGACGAGGGCGGGCGGCCGCTGGTCGCTTCATCCTCCCGCCAGCCACGCCGCCCCTGGGCACCGCCATCTTGAACAAGGCCGACCTTCCTCTTCCGCCGCGGGGCCGCCATTGCGCGCGGCAGCGCCCCCTGCCGGGCGGGAGTGACAAGACTGTTCCTGGCGGGCTGGCGCTCGCGTGAAACCCACACCAAGGCCAATGAATGCATAGAGAGCCCCTCTTCTTATTCTATTATTTTTCATATATGTATAAAAAAATGTAAGGCGTTACACTCTCCCTAGATAAGGGACTAGAACAATTCGTCTGTCGTAGCCCGGTCTGTGGTCACAAGGCCTGACGCCCGCTGGGCAGGAGCCCCTCGCTAAGGGGGGTGGCTGCAGGAGCCATTGGACATCAGCAGCCCTGGTCTTGCCTCCACCCGCTCAGGCCCCCATTTCAAGCCCCTTACAACCCTGCCAGGCTCAGGTGTGTCTTCCTGAGTGTGCAAAGACAACATCCACATCTTCATCCTCTGCCTGTGCTGACTTTGCTTGGGTGTTCCCACCCCCAGTGCTGTGTAGGACACAGTGATGCAGCTGCTGGGTCCCTGCCACTGGCCCCTGCCCCAGCGATGGGATCTGCCCAGCACTGCCTGGCCCTCTGTGCAAAGCAGGAGGTGACAACTCGTCTGTCATTTATGTGATCAGAAGGAATTAAATGTCCCATGGCAGTTTGCTTCTGTCAGCAGGAAAACCAATTGGATGGTTTTATTTTTAGTTGCCTGCTGTACTCTAGGCTTAGGCAGCCTGCTCTGTGTGTCTGGCCCTGTGGCTGTGTCGTCTCCTCCTACCAACTTTGAAATCTAGTGCTAGTTTCAATCATCTCTGGGAGATGCCTGGAATTCCCTGAAACAGTACATTTTCCCAAGTTTCATCAAAATAGGTGGCTGGGTAGAGAATTTCTCAGACAAGAACAAGATGAGCTGAGACCTTGGCAGACACCAGAGAACACAAATGAAAACCAGTGCAGACAACATAGCTTTGGAGAAAAGGTTGGTCTTGAATCTCCTATGGAGGCCAAATCCATAGGAAGCTGGACTTCATTATTTTGTACTTTGGTGTTGCATACCTCACCTCTCTGCAACAGTGAAGTCACTTATATTCTAGCTGGAAATGTTATACTTCTTTATTGTTCAGAAGAGTGTTTTTGTCTTTCTATGCATGTTTCCATATTATCTCATTACATCATATGTCCTAGATGACCCATGTTTCAGAAATCCAGCTTTCTCAAGGCTGATGCATAATGAATCTTTCACCCACAGTGACAAAATGTATTGCATTGATTTGTCAAGACATTCCTTTTGCTACATTTTAAACTATATATTATGCTGTAATTTATTGTCAGGCTGGTCTTTATTCATTCACAGACAGCTCACATGCATTTTGCATTCTATTTATAGATTTATTGATAACAGTAATCCAGCAGAATGCCAGAATGCTAGATAAAAACAGATGAATATAATTTCAGAAAATATTAAATGCTTTTAAAACTTCAAGATTTGCATCTTCCTTCCATCTCATCCTGTAATTTGTCATTCAGGGCAACAGAGTTTTCCACTAATGGGAAATTTCTCGTATCTTCAAAGAGAAAATGTCAGTGTTCGCTTTCTTCAGTACTTCATGTCACAAAGCAAAATGTAGAAAGCATTTACTTTGCTGAACCAAATCATTCCAAATCAGGGTGCAAATGGGCATGCTACTTCTGGAAAAAAAAAAAAAGAAAAGTGATAAATAGAATTCTTATCACCTGTTTATGAAGTAAAAATCCTTTTTTATAATTAAAGCAATATTTCAGAGAAAATAGAAATATAACCTTCCAGAAAATGTAGTAATGAAATCTGCTTAATAGACTAAGTCAGGACTCAAATCTAGTGATGCCATATCTAAATAGATATAACAAATATGCCAATAGTATCCTAGAGTATTGTGGTTTATTATATTAACCAATTTGGCTTCACATACCTGGTGAATAGTCTTCTTAAAATCTAAAATGTGAATGATGAGAAACTCCTGCCCACTCCTCTTCCAACTTTCCTGAGTTATCCAAATAGCAGTAAGGGGAGGAATCCAATTTTCATTTTCTAAATGTCACACTTAGACCCCTGCCTCACATGGGTGTCACTTACCAAATAGGAATTCTGAACAGAGGGAACATTTTGTAATTGTTCTTTGTTTTGACAGGGAGCCCACAGCAGAGAACAGAGCCACAAGGGCAGGTTTCACATTTGGAATGAAATGGAACATAATGACATGATTCACTGGAAATGAAAGTTCATCTACAATTGTTCAGTAAATTTTTTGCTTCCTGCCGAGATAATCTTTGTTACCAGGTTTCCTTTCCCATTAAATTATATCTGTGGATTATATTCCACACCCCCTCCTCAGCAGAATGAGTGGAACACAGTTCCTTTGGCTGTCTCTCTGCTATTGTCTCCTGCTCACCTCCCACACTCTATGAATATGTGATTTAGTGACTACATCATGCACATGGGGCTCTTTTGTCTTTTACACCTCCTGAGAATATTGTGCTGTTTATCACCATGGGAAATATCAAAGCAGCACCAGAAAGACTTTTGGACTGAGCTGGTAGGGTCATTCTTTGTTCTTATCAATGGAGGAAACAGCCTATTTCACATAAGAATATTGCTTTACAGCCAAAGCCTTGTTTGTACTTTGCAGGCTGAAAGCTTCATGCCAGAATGAATTGATTCTAAGCAGTGAGAGCCTCAGAACAAGAGCAAGTTACTTGAAGACTGCTGTGAGTCTCTAGCATGGCATCCATCCCCTTCAGGTATTGCTACCCCCACGTCATACTGTCACCATTGGGATCAGCAGCAATTTGGTCTGTGAAAGGATACTTTCCCCCTGGAAAACATTTTCCAAAGTCTCAAGGCAGTGTGAAGTTGTGGATGCTTCAAATGTGCTTCAGTTCCACCCATTTCAGAAGGCTTTGGTAGGTAAGGGACATGATTTCTCTAGTGGTTTAAAGATCCATCCCAGTTGCTCAGAATCATGTTCAGTTTGGTGTTTGGTTGTTTGGTTGTTTTTCCCCAGAGGGTACATTGTAAGAAATTTCAGGAAGCTCATTCCATATACAGCTGGTCAGGAATGACACAAACACTCTGGAAAAATCTCTGGCCTGTCCCTTGCTCCCATAATTTCCACAATCTCTGTAACTGACCTTGGGCTGGTTCTTTGTGCTGTTTTTGTACAAAATGAGTTATTTTCTATCATTCTCAGACTAAGGCCATGCATATATCCCCCTGCATCTCCAGCTTTGCCTGCTGCGGAAGTTAGCACACACAGCACCTTCCCCTGAGGGACCTTATTGCTCCCTCTTTTCTAGGGATGTCCCAACAGATTGACTGAAAAGCCTTTTCCTGAGTTTTTCAAGCAATTGCTTTCTGTAGTTACTGAAATCAATGTCTTTACAGCCAGTGCTGGCTGGTGATACTCATTAAAAGAGAGCTACAGGTATTTTAAGTAACTTAGGCTGTCTTGATTGATACAAATTAGGAGGTAACCCTATGAGTAGCTCTGCAAGGGGATGTCAGTAGTTCCCCTTCCCTCTCCCAAAAAACAGAAGCAACCAAAAGTGGTAAAATGAGTGTGTGGAGATGGTGTGTGTTCACTGACTCTAATCATTAATATCTTTTAGTTCATTGGAAGGAAGGTGTGGGTACTAAAGGTTATTATTTAGATAAATGATCCAAAAGACAAGCATAAAAAAGACAGATATGCTGGGTGAAAGCAGAAACCCATTTCCCCAATCCATTAGCAGTTTTAGTTTTAAACTATAAGGAGATTATCTAAGAGATGACACAAGAATGACTGGGAAAAAATGTAATCAGATGACTTTCTTGTTATTAAAAGGAAGAGGTAGGTTGCACATAAAATGAGCTTTTAAATTAGTGCTTTGTGCACATCACAGTTAAAAAAAATAACAATTATAAATCAGGATAACATAATTGATCAAAGTCCCACAGTATGGCACTTTGCATTTCCTATATGAAATTTATATAATCAAAGTTTCTGTGCCAAGAAATGTAAGTCTCTATGGAAGACTTAATTCAGTGCTGAATGCTGACCTTATCTAAGGAACACTTGTATTACGTTGTCATTTACAAGGCAGTTTTCATCAAAAACCTGTAAATATTTAACAAGGGATGCTTCCTTTTCACTCTGTTCTTTTACCTTTGTTGTTAATTGCTTAGCTTTAACACACCAAATGTAATTCTATTCCTTGAAGACCAGTCTTTATTTTTAATTACCTATTTATTTAATTCTGATAAAGCAACTTTTTTAAAAAAAAAAAAAAGAATCCTTGGAAGTAGGAGTAACACTTCCTCCTTGCTTCTGGTAGCAAAAAAAAAAAAAAAAAGTATTTGTCCTGTTTTTAGGAGAACCCACATTTGTCTGGATGCACTTTTGGAATGGCAGTATTGAGAGTACTGCTGTCCATTCCTATAGGTAATCATGGGAAACTCCATGCTTAGAATGAGGTGTCTTAGTATGGTTTAGACTATTACAATTACAGAAAGCAGCTGAAGAGACAGTTTTATTCTGCATTTTGTAATTGCAGTTGTAAATTCTTAACTGCAGGTGCCATATTTTCATTAAATGTTTAAATAAATCCTCACAGTATGGGGCCCTGATCCCTTCTGGGGGACTCCTACAGCACCATAATGAAAAAGAAACAATCAATTAGCCATGCCAAGATGTTGGTTTGAATTCCTAGCTCTTATTAATTAATCCTGAGTCCTGTATGTGAGTAGGTCCAGCTCTAAGGCCTATTACCTATGTGGTGATGTTACTACCTGGTTTTGAAGTCTGCAGTTGAAAAAACAAGCTTGAAAGGAAGAGAACTATACTGGCAATTTGACTATATTTTATTTTTTCAGTAGAGAGGATTATCAAATGTCTAATGATACATGGCAATAATGATGTTACCTGTCTACAGCTGAGCTGTCTATATGCAGGACTCCCTTCTTTGGCAGTCACAGAAACAGAGCACCACAGGCCAAGGGATCCTAAGGTTGCTCTGTAAATTGATCACAGCTTCTTCCCATTACAATTCCCATATCGAAAGAAACTTGATCTGAAGAGTTTGAACACAGAACCAAAGACCAGATGCAACAGACTTTCAGTCCTGATGGGGTAACATCCTCTTTGTAGCCTCAGGCAAGGTGCTTAATCTTTGCATTTCGCAGCTTTGAATTTTGTTATGTGAAATAATTACAGAGATGGTGTTAACCTGAGCCAGATTAGTGATGGGAGAAGCATTTAGGTGTTCTTTGTGAAGGGTGGTGAAGAGGAAGGGTGCTTGGCAAGAAGTGTTGCTAGAGATATATCCAAGCAGCAAAATTCAGATAGCAAATGTAGCCTGGGTGTCCCTAAAGATGAAGGAGCTCTGGGATTTAGGGTTCAGTAGGATCTCAATTCAATTTTTTTTTTATTCAGAAAGCCAAGCAGTTGACCTGTTTTGTTATGTATTTGGATTTTCTTATTCTTCCATAATTTTCACATGCCCAAGGTCAATTGCTTTTTCCCATTCATCAGCAGAAAAGGTTATTGTCATTAGGAGACAAATAATGCAAATTGGATGCATCCCATTTGCATATTCAAACATTCAAATGAGCACACGTCTCATTTTTCTTCCCAAGTACTGACCTGTGAGTCAAACGGGATTTATTCTCCTCTAAGCTGAAAGTGAACTTTTATACAATAAAGATGATTGGGTGTCACAGGGCATCTGACATATTTTATCTACTGCATTTCCAGATATTTGATGGCAGACAGAAAGCCTGTGGCCGGATTTCACTAGAATGAAAAATTAGGAGTCTGCCTAGATTCCAGCTTTTGTGTAGAAACAGAGGTGATTAAGTGAAATTATTAGACCTGTTCAAGGCCAACATCAAAAATTGTTTTAAAGACCAGTGTGTAAGATTGATGTTACCAGCAGCTCCTTGATGCAGACTGGGAATGTAGCCATGGAACAATCCCAACCTCCAGCAATAAGGAAACAGAGATTCAAGGTCACTTGCAAGCTGAGATGCTTTAAATAGCACATTTCAATGCTTGCTTACATTCTGGACTGACCATAGGTTCTTGTAGTACCAAGGATTGGCCTTTTATTAGGTAATCACTATGAGTGATTATCAGATGGAAAAAATCTTGCCATCATTATCTATGATGGACAATGGACTATTATTCTGCAATAGAATTTAAAAACATTGTCACATATGGTTCTTTAGTAACTAGGTTGAATAAGGGTGTGATCCAGTATTACTCTCCAGTTCCTTCAAAAATAATTACGCACTAAAACTTGTAATACATCAAAAATTTAATCACATTAAAAGTGCTTACTAATGTTTTGTTATTACTCTGTTCAATCTTGGCATCTGCATGCCATCGATTAATTTATCTCAGTAAAAACTAGAGGTCACATTGTGAAGTTCTTATCCTATTTCTGTGTAGTCAAAACTCCCATTTTTTTCTGAGTGTAACCTCAGTGATTTGAGGTACATGGCTTTGATTTGGGGTACACGGCTTTGTGCATGCTGTGATGCATCAAACAGAAGAAAACTAAAACAAAACTTCATGTATATTTCAGATTTGTATAGAAACTTTTTTTTATAGTTTATAATACTTAAACTTCCTAGTTCTTGTATTTAATTCAAGCAGCCATTTAAAATGTCCTTCATGTCAAAATTAAGAGTTTATTTGGTGCACAGGCTTCAGTGCTCTTCTTAAGTAAAAAATGTAAAGTGTGTAATAAAATGATTAACTGAAGAGACATGACAACAGTTATAAAACTGTATTTTTCTTTGTTTTGTATACATCCTCACAGGTACTGCTAAGATAGGATACTGTGAGCTGCTGCTGCTGCTTTATAAAGGTAAAAATATAATTTTCAGAAAAGTCATTAGACAATGGTTTTGTTGAAAAGAAAGGTAGTACAATACCTTGATTCATATTGTCAGTATACAAATTAGTGTATTTTGGGTCTTGTAAAGAAATTCTACAGAGGACACTATGCAATGCTGTCTTCTGCACCAGTTAATTTTAATACTATCACAGGGTAACTGTCTCTCAGAAGACTTTAAATATAAAAACCACAATCACACACATAGAAATGGATATAAAGATACACAGACACACATGATGTAGAAGTCTACATACAATATTTACACTCATTTAATGATTTAAAAAGATACACTTTAAAATCAATTGTGTGAGTGACTCTAAACAAATGCTTCCAAAAAATGTAATAAACTTGTCATGCTGATACTGTGCACAAATATTTATTCCATAAAATAGGGCAGGAAGAACTACCTGAAAATTATGGTCTGTAGTTATTTTGTGACTCATTAATCCTTTATGAGGTTTTTGCATGTGCAGAGCAAAATCACAGTGCAGGGACTCACTTTTTCTACAACTCTCAGCACTGAAAATGGCTTTGGGCAGTCAGAATGTATTTGTGCTGCTCTGAGTGTACAGCAGAGCTCACAAGCAATCCTCTCTGGAGGATTAGAGTAGTGGGCTGGAGTAGCTCTCTCTGCTCAGTTATATTATTCCCTTTGCTTTTGGACACAGAATGAATGGGCACAGAGAATTAATTTTTGATTATTTTTTTAATGTTTTGCTAGGTTATTTCCCCCACTGAAGGGGAATTTTACCCTGAAGGAGTAGTGGAGACAAAATGAATGAGAACAAAGCTGGACAGGATCAGTGCTACAGCCTAAGAGGTACTTGCTTGGGTACTTTTACAAAGTGCTAAACCAAAACCCTCACCTGGGTTTTTCAGAAGCTCTGTGGAGATTATTAGCCTGCAGTAATATCAAAGTCAGTTGGATGCAGGGAACTCAGAGTTGTACAAAGTCTGCTGCAGGATTACTTCCGAAGGGCCAAATTATGTCATAAATTTTCCAACACGAACAGACAAAATAGTTTTTGGTTCAGTCATTCTGTGAAGTCCTTTAGGCCACGAGAAGGAATTTGAGGCTTTATTCAGAGTTGTTTGGGAGGAAAGCTGACATTCTCTGGAACATGTCATGACTCAGGGTATGGCCAGAAGATATGAAGGGTAGAAGGATGTCCCAGCAGGTCAGTAAGATGGGAATCAGTGGTGGAAGGAGTATGGTTGGCATTTCAGCCACATACAGAGTTGTATCTCACTGAGGTACTGCCAGGGTTTTACTGTGGTGTGTGGAGTCAAGGCAACTACAGTGGAAAATCCAAAGGTATGCTATAGCATATAGTGTTAGGAGAACAGGAATGCTCAATAATGATTTCCCTCACAGGGTTGCTGGCAGCCCAAATGCATTTAGGACTAACAGTTTGGTAACAGAGTAAAGTGTGCAGAAGACCCATCTGAAAAACCTCAGTTGTTTTCTGTCTTTGTTGATACTCAAGTACTAAAACACAGCAAATAGATCTGAAATTATATTCTAATTCTGCTAATTCTGGGAGCATGGGACCATAAATGGATCAAAGCATGCTGTGGGCCAGGGTTTCAAAAAGGCAATGATGGCAGGTCAGTGTGTGCAGGGTAATGGCACTTGGATCCCCACAGTGATCTCAGGACAGAGTGCAGTACAGGGTTGGCAGGGCTGCAGAAACGTTGTTCAGCATGGACACGGCTACTTAACTAGTAAACCTCTGTCACATGCTTTTGGCAAATTAACCAACAATATGAAAAGTACTGTTTATGTAAAAGCAAATAAGTTTTGAGGTATCAACAGGCAAGATGCAAAACAATATGAATACATTCTATGAAACCTTGTTAACGTTGTACTATGACTACAGTTGAAATGATTACTCACAGCATGACATGATTTAGAAACAAAAGACCATCTGTCTCAAACAGATGACAACTTTGTAACCTTATCAGTATTAAAACTAGATTCTGCAAGTTTATTACTAACCAGTTTGTAGGGAATGTGCTTCAGAGTGAATGAATGAATGAATGAATGAATGAATGAATGAAAATGCTGTACCTGCTTTTACAGTGCAGAAACTCCTCATCTCTATGCTTACCTAAAAACTGCAGCCTTCTATCCTCCCTTGCACAATACAGAGCCAGCGTATTGTGATGAGCTAAGCTCATAAGCAGCTTTGAACTTGTCACATGATGGGCCATATGGAGCTCTATGCTTTTTTTCTCTATATAGTAGGACCAGAATTTTTGGGCAAGCATCACTGCAACAGCCATATCATTGTGGAACTTGTGGAAAATAGAAGGAATTGGTTAGAGGTAATAAAGCTGAAGTACATCTCTATCTAGGCCAAAGGTATGATTATGTCCTTGGGCCAGGGAGAAGATGCACTCCTATGTCAGGTAGTAAGAAACACATGAGGATTGAACCATGTCCTTTGGTGATTGGTAAGTGTCTGCCTATTTGACCTGGCTTTAGGGTTGAACTTTTGGAGATATTTTCTCAGCTGTTTTATCTTTTTTTCAGTCTTCTTTTTAAGCATGGCCTGGTGTTCATGGCACAACCCTCAGCAAACAGCTTCTCTGTGCAAGTCAGGAGAGGTGTAAGGGACAAAAGTGGATGGCAGATGAGAAGTGTGTGGATAGCAGTCCCTAGATAAACCTTGGGTTTGGAGGGTCTGTAGGACAGCTGTGTGCTTTGCTCTGTGTTGGGTAGATTGACCCTTCCTCTTGTCCAGGTCAAGGGCTATGGCTCCACAAAATGGAAAAAAAGCCTAAGCAGGAGCAGTGTGAAAGTGACTTTCAAATGGCTGCCTTATGGAGCAGAATGAAGCTGTGTCAGGGGAAGTTCAGAATGGACATTAGGAAAAAGTTCTTCACTGGGAGGGTGGTTGGTCACTGGAACAGGCTGCCCACGGAAGTGCAGCCAAGTCTCCAAGACTGTCCAAGTTCAGGGAACATCTGGATGATGCTTAGTCTTTACTTTTAGGTAGTCTGGTGAGAAGCAGGGACTTGGACTCATTTATCCTTATAGGTCCCTCCCACCTTGAGATATTCTGTCAAGAATCATAGAATGTGACACACCCCATGTAAAACATGGTAATCTATCATCTGTCATCATATATCATCATGGAACATTCACCATGGGGTATCTCTGCTGTTGCAGTCATTGGCAGGGTGGATACAATTTCAATCTAATGTATTGCTTACAGCACCTAAAATTAGGGAGATTAAAATATTATTAAAAATTTGGATGAATCACAACCTATTCCTTATTCTATCCTCCCACTTTCAAGAGAATATGAAATCTCTGGAGTCCTCCATTCAAAACCTCATATATACCCAAATGTTTAAAGACACTAGAGAAGACTTTTGCTTTTATATGAGGGCCAGAGGGCTATATATCATCCTAGGGTTTGATTATCCTGCCATATTTTTGTTACTTGAAGGTGTAATTATGGTAATGTAATATCTACTTGAGAAAGGAAGTTAAATTCACAAGAACAAATTAGCTAATTTCACATTACTGGCGTGATTCTTGTTAAAAGCTCTGCTAGATTTGAGTCCAGTTTCTGAAAATAATCTTATAAAATAATGTGTTCTCATGATGTCAGCATTTTCTGATAGACCACTGGTGGAATGAGTGAGTGCTATATAACCCATGGATCAAATACTGATCATTGGAGCTCTACTTAGAGTGTAGTCTTTGGTGGGATAACTGCATGAGGTTCTGCTGGTCAGGAGGTCAGACTTGACAGTTGTATTGGCCCTTTTTGGCCTTCCAGCCTCTGATGTTAGTAATAAGCTTATACAGCAAATAAAATAGCGTGGACACTGGCAGGTATTGTAAAAGTGTATTTTATATAAGACTGTTTCATGAGAAATATCTGCTGAAATTTATTTGCAATGTCCTTGAACAACATTGAAATCTCCAAATGAGGTGGTGCCTATGAAGCAAACCTATTCGTTTTACTAATGAGACAGAGGAGGAAGATAAAGATTTAAAAAATGCTTGGCATCATATTTTATTAGTCACCCAATATAATTATTGACAGGGATCAAGGATGTTAAGTTCCAGAAAAAGACTACTTATTATCTTAACACTCCTGAGATGCATTAAACACATTTGAATTTAATTAGAAAAGAGTATCCATGATTTAAGAATAAATCTTTCACCTATTAATTTTAGAAATTAAGATGATTTATTTCCTTTAAATTTTCTAACATTTTGGATAAAAGTCCTTCATAAAAGGTGCATGGCTTACTTTCAAAGGCTAAATTTATACCATGTGATTTTGTCAACCAGACCGAGAAATGGTTGTAGATTCATACTGGTTAGATTTTTAAATATCTAATGTGTGGCACTTTACAGTACAGTCATCTTAGTCATGATGAGTCATTTAATAAATTTAAGAGAGAAAAATAAAATGATTTAACTAATACAAAAAATGTCTTTTTATAGCTTAAGGATTTGGCAGTGCAACTCTAAAAGTTGTAACATTTCATTTCTCAAAACTATGTACCTAACAAAAAAAATAACTTGAGGATAGTTCAGAATGAGCATGGAAGGCCCATCTGATTAATGGCTCTTTTTTGTTGTTGTTAGGAACAATGAGTACAGCCATGCTAAGTAGTCAGGAACTGGTAATATGGGTGGATACTTGTATTTTCATCATTTATAATACAGCTAATGCAGGGTCACATGTTTTAGAATCAATAATAAATTGGCAGACTGGGATGTCTAATGAAAGGTGCTGAATGGCCCACAGATCAAAGGAGAATATTCAAAAAGACAGGGAAGCAGTGAAAGGGAAACAATCAGCAGAACTCAGAGCAAGCACAGACATAGTCACAGGTCAGACTACAGCCTGGGCATGCTGTGTAGATAAAATGCTATGGTGCCTTCTACGTGACAATCCAAAGTGGAACAGGGGCTGGAGTCATGTGAAATGGCAGTATGGAAGCACTTCAAGGATGGGAATTAAACACAGACTGCAGAGAAAGCACAGGAGTGAAGAAAGCATCTTTTCTGTAAGAACAGAAAAGGTATTTCTGACACTGGTTTCAGGGACGTGCTGGTGCTATTATTCAACCAGTGGTAAAATATCATTAAAGCTCTAATGATTACTTGTGAACACAAAAAATATTGGCTTTACTAAGTCCTTTTTTTTTTGATGTTGCCATGGAACCAACCCATGATATTGGCAAGCCCAGATTCCATACGGACAAACATAACACTTGCAAACAGTAAAATATTATATATATAAATATGTCAGAAAGTTCCCAAAGATGAGAAAAAATATAAGAAAAATTGGTAAAACAACAACAAAAAAAGTATTCTGGTAGATAAATCACTGCTCATACTACTTTCAGATGAGCCAAAAGAAGTTGGTAAATACTGGAAATCGAGTGGTAAATTACAAAGATGAGCTAATCATACAAAGCAATCCCAAATGCTACAAGAAATAAGACATGAACAGAAACAAAATGCCAGTCAGTAATCAAATTGAATCCAAACCAAGACTGATTGATCCTGCTTTCTCAAGTCATAATGCAGTTCTTGCTATGCTTTAGCTTCCCAAATATAAGATACTGAAATGACCACCCAGTAACTAATATATATAATTACAATAGCATAACATTTATACCATTATAAAGTTATTTTAACTTTTCAGTTTTTCTTTTTGTCTTCCATAATAGGTTTTTGAGTATGTAAAGTGCTGGGTGTCATCTGTGATGTGTTTTCCCTAAATTGTCTTTAAAATGGCCACTCAGCAACAAACTTAATTGGGCTTCAGGCTTCAATCTGGCCAATTCCTAGGCAGTATCTTGAATGAAATCACTTAATTATTCATATTAACTGAGAAATAACTTCCTAGTTTCTGTTTAGTTCAAGCTGAACTTGGCCATATGATTATTTGAAAGGAAGGAATCACCCATTCAAGTGCTGCTAGATAAATATAGATATAAAGGCATGGAGCCAATTTCTCATTTACAGTTAAAGAGAGTGATCTAAAATCCATTGACTGTGAGATTCCAACTTCAGCAGCTTCAGTTTTATCCAATTGAACTAATTTTATTAGCTTGAATATCCCAACATTCTTTTTCCTAGAGAATCTTAGAGTTCAGCCAGTGCACATAAAAACCCTTCTTGGGGATTCAGGATAGCAGATGATTACTGGGTTATCCTGAAGCTGAAAATGTGTTCTTTTACAACTAGGCTGAAAATGAATGAACTGAGCAGAATCTATTAAATAATCTCAACTGTTATGCTGCTAGGCACCACTAAATGTACATTGAATAGAAGTCTGATTTTCATTAATCCCTTTGTCTGTATTTATCTGTATATTACCAGCTCGAGAAAATATTCTCTTTACACCTAATTCATTAATAGCTCATACCTAAATCAGGCTCCTGGGGTTACTAAGGAGGACCTAAGTAGTGCTGGAGGGACTGTCCTCAGCAGTGTCTTTGCTTTGTTTGACGTATGGATGAAAAACATCTATATAGAGGTTATTTAACTGCTCTCTGGTGCAAGGCACCTGAGGCTTAGTTTTTGAGTTTTTCTTTTGGTATGTTTCAGATTGCTATTTTTGTACTCTCATCAATGGATTCATCAGGCAGCCTTCCCATCAGTTTGCAAGAACTTCCTCCTCTAAACTATATTTCCTTTGATATAGATAGATTTTGCTGTGGTGGTGGCCACCATGACCTTCCTATGTGATGTAGACACCTCAGAACTGAGCAATAACTTCTGCCCAAGAAAGGATTGAACCTATTTCCACCCCACAGCCCTTCCCTGTCTTTTCAGCAAATGTAAATATGTATGTATCACGTTTCTGATGATTCATCTGGTAGAAATGGAAGAAAGAATTTGCCAGTGCAGAGTACAAGACAAATTCTGTTTTGTGTCTCCTCCCTCCTCAGGTATATTTCAAACTCAATAGATTAGAAAGAAAACATGCAGTCCAAGTGGAAGTGGAAGATTCAGTTCTGCTAAATCCTAATTTTATTTCTGTAAGAGCTGCAAAATGACAACTCATTTTGCTTACAACCTTCTGCTTCAGAGATGTGTTTAATATGTCTGCACATAAAGTTAGAAAAGTATGAAATCCTTTTTGCCTGGATAGAATTCTCGGACCTCCTTAATGAAATAAACTTAGTTTCAAATTCAGTGAGCAGTGGGTAAAACATTTCCCAGGTAACTCAGGAATTAAATCTCACCTCAGGCCTCAATTCCTAAGCAACTGACAGTAGCTGCTGGTATTCACTGGCAGAGATTCCCTAAGAGCTTATAGATTGTCCTGCCTTAAGCCTAGCTCCTTCTCTTGACTTCTAACCATGGCTTTCACTGTCATTTCTTCCCCAGACTGCCTCACTCTGCTTGTGGGTCATCCTTACTGGCTGGATCAACTTGCTTCTTGACTGGGGCCTGAACTCCAACCATGTTACTCCTTTGTCCTGATATTAGTATGTATATTTTAGCTGACTGATTGCCAGCCTAATTTCTGTTACTATTTTCCCTGTTTGACCAGACCTTCTGGACTGCACAATTCTTAGCTCTGGTTTGTTTTAGCTACAACCCTTCTGTCCTCATTGCAAATCCAGTGAAATCCCAGTGAAAGTGCTGTG
The DNA here is from genome assembly GCA_024611195.1 of Ceyx melanurus. Taxonomy (NCBI): domain Eukaryota; kingdom Metazoa; phylum Chordata; class Aves; order Coraciiformes; family Alcedinidae; genus Ceyx; species Ceyx melanurus. The sequence goes on along the minus strand of JANHGL010024650.1, from coordinate 1,414 downwards.
TTCTTCACACCCTGATCATAATACCATTGCACTTCACTTCATGGGTCTTTTACACAAGATGATGAAAGCTGGAAACCTGTCTGTTCTGTACAGGCATTAAGCATGGCATTTTGTAAGAGCAAGATTTGTCTTTGAGTCCACTGGGATAATTTCCATAGCCAGCTCAGAGAGAACTGGATTTCTCTGGGGCCAGTTTCTTGCATACCCAACACTTGGCTACTTTTCTCAGCTGTGTTGTTATATTACTTCTATCTCTAAACCTCTCTAGACCAACCCCTGAGATGGGAACAGCACTAGATTCTCTCACAAGCCAAAGTCTCAGGTAAAGCTCCTCTTGGCAGCTACAGATGCTTACACCACTTTCAGCATCTGAAAAAAGTGATTGAAGTACGACTAATTGAAGAAAGATAGCAGATGAGTGATAATATTGTCTGTCAGACACAAGCTAGTGCTGTGCAGGGAATAGCTCTGAAGTAGGACAGCTTTTCCCAATCATCAAGACTATGCTCTCTGCTCCTTCAGTTCTGCTTTTAAAGGTCCTCTCCTATCCCCACAGTGAATACCTAGAAAGTTTCCTTCAACAAACAGTGGACTTCAGGTGAAGAGTGGGGACATTTCTAACCTCTCACAACTAAGGTGTGATTCTGTCTGAAACACCTTGTCTGTACCTTCACTAGTACCAAAAGAACAAGGGTGAAACTGTGGCCATAGTGAAGCTGAAGGAAGTTCTGCATCCATTCAGAACTACCAGAAATACATTAGACAGCCAAAGATTACTTATGCTAACTCTAAAATTTAAAATTTAAATTCTTCACCATCTGCTTTTAACCAAGAAAATTGACCAGAGGCTGGGAATTTAATCTGAAGGATAATTGGCTTGGATATAATGTATAATATATCAATAGATGCAAATAGGCAGAAAGTGCTGATCCTTATTTTTGAAACTTCCTTGGAGTGATGTTATATGTTTGGATAGCAGTGTTTGATTTGCTAAATCACCATCTGTAATTTACCATGTTCCCTAGTTGACTAGGGTTTTTTTTGTGTGTGTATATTTAAGACATTGATAGAAGCAAAGAAAACTGCCCTTGTGTGTAGAGGGAATGGGGAACAAGCAGGGGGTTGTGCCCTCGCACAACAGCCCTTCACTGCTGGGGAAGTGGGGTCCTCACAGGCCGGGCCCTGCCCTGTAGCCCCTGCCAGCACCTCCGGAGCTTCCTGTCCCGGGCCTCCTGGCGGGGGTCCGCCTGTGCCCCGCCGCTCTCCGGACCGGGACAAACCGACCCCTCCACAGGCACCGCCGACACCAGCCTCGACCCCGCTCCGCAGCCTACGCCCCTTTCGCACCCCGGCCCGCTCTCCGGCTCCGCCCCCTGCAGCCCAACTCCCGCCTTCCTCCTCCGCCCATTGGCCC
>JANHGL010024648.1:55129-69487 GCA_024611195.1 Ceyx melanurus | reverse complement strand
GTAGGATATTCCAGGGGGTTTTTTTGTGCCTATTCATATGTCCAATTTTGATTCATAATTCTCATTTTGTGCTTTTGAACAGTCACATGTATTTCGAGTATCAGCCACTTTACTGTGGCATCTTGCAATTTCCCTCTTACCACAGGCAAAGCAACCCAAGAGATGGAATTAGTCACACTTAAAAATACCTTATGTGATCAAACAACAATCCTCTAGCTAAAATCTTTGTGAACAATGGGAGCATTATAGATGATTATACTGCATATTCAATTGTGGAAGCCCACAATTATGTTATGATTGCCTGGAAAATACAAATAATAAAGTAGCATAGAAATCTATTAATATAATGGTGTCAATGAGGGAACTGAGAGTAAAACACACATGATCTTACAGGTGGCTCTGCTTTGAACAAGTTGGACTAGAAACCCTCTAATGTCTCTTCCAACCTGAATTATTCTATGGGTCAATGGAGAAAAATGCCATCATTTTAATGCCATCCAGAGTATCACTTAGACAACCCAGAAGATACGAAATCAAAACCAGAAACTGAATATCCAAGAGAAATAATGTTATTCCAGCAAAAATCACATTTGAGCTTCAGAGAACTAAAAATAATACCATAGTAAAACTTAGGCAGTTAAAAATCACCAGGGAGAAACCTCTGTGGCCACACAGATGATGTGCTCTGAAATCTTGGCACAACCAATATCAGAAGTAATTACAAGAATAATATTAGTGAAGCTGATGTGCAAATCTAAGAAGACATAGTGCACAGGAAAAAATCCAATGTAACATAGCCTTTAGCAAGAGGAAAGGAGAAATGTCAGAGAAAGAGAGATATATTTACAAACTAATGTTCAGTTTTGTAGAGGTTTCTTTTGGCAATAATGTTCATTTTCAGGTCACACAATCTTTTATTTAAAATCAAATGAAAAACTTCCTTACAGAACTGGAAAAATACTTCTGATGGGATTTTAAAAAATATTTGTATTCCTTTTTTTTCCTCTTCCATTTCTTCATTTTATTTACAGATATTCTAGTCCTTGTATCACAATACTTTCTTATACAAGCTAGAAACAATAATGGATCTTTCTATGAGAAGCACAAATAACTACTGTGTAACCACATACTTTTAGAACAATCTTTTTTTTTGGCATAACCAGAAATGATCTATCCCTCCTCCCAAACATACATGCAAAATGAGATAAAATTTCTGAGAAGGCAGGACTTTCGTCCACTTTTCTACACTCAGATACAGGCAGAACTTTCAGAGAACCACAAGTTCATTAAATTGCTGCAGATTAAAACAACAGGCTGACTTCTATTATAATTTATTTCTATTTTCTTCTTGAAATTCTGGGATGTTTCCAGTTTCTTATGTTGACCTGCTGATTTGTCTTCAGGAAATCTTTATCACATCTATTCACAGTTAGGTCTCACAATGAATTTTTGTGCAACTAAATTATGACATTGGCAATGTTATTTCAGCATTACAAAAGGAACTGGGATTTTATTACATGAAACATGGACATCAGTGTTTTGAAAGCACTTTCTGAAAATGATATGCAATTGAAAAAAGATAAAGGAGTGAACAACATCATGGTGTCTAAGACTTGCCTGTTTTCTTTCAACTGCAGACTAGAAGAAAATCGCAGTATCAATATATTATTTTATATAACACATGCAAATAATGCTCAGCATGAATTTTTCCACTTTTCACTTTTGTTTCCTTTTGCTTCAGGAGTCTCAAAAAATGCACTGAGTGGTTTTATTTTGAGAACTGGAGCAAAAGTTATATAATTATAAAAAATGTATGCATGTATTTTCAATTTATAGGATGGAACTTTCCATCTTAAGATATTTCTGTTTAGCATTTTTGATATCATGTCTCTCCCTTTTTTTCTCAGTTGTTTTATTGGATTCATTCCACTTACCATGGAAAATCTGTTTAAGTAAAGGGAATGATGGTAGTCTTGTATTCAGATAGTGATTTTGCTGTTCTGTTTAAGACACGGGACACTCACCTCCAAGATTGCCACATTCCAGTCTTGTATCTGTTATGGGAAAGTTGTTGCCAAAACAGCGGTTTTGTAATGAAGCAGCAGCTAAAATCAACAGCATCAGGATTTTTCTGATTATGCATCTTCATGCTCCTGAGGAGAGGAAAAAAAGTGGGAATTTGCTGGTCACTGACAGTGAATTTGAGATCTTTACTGTCTACCTTTGTCTCTGTGACACTTGACTACAGTGAGAGCTACTCAGATCTATGTACACTGCAATATATTTAGAATAATTTTTACTGAAGAATGATGTATTTCTGCCAGGAAAAGATTACTAAATCTACACTCTTGCGTGTGCCTACACTTCACTTTATATGGACATACTGAGACCAGTAGAAAAAAAAAAAAAGCAGACCAATTTCCCAGAAATGATTGAAAATTTACACTTGCTCTCATCTATGATTTTGGGACAATTAACTAAAAACATAAAGATGTAACTATTTGATTTAATAGATTTTATCCAGTTTGATAAATCTGGGAAAATTCTGGAGCAATTTCCATCCATTTGGAAAACTGAAAGAAATGTGTGCTACCTAACACAAAAATATGTAATTTTTGTCAAGCCAAACTATCAACTTTGACAGCAAAGTAACAGGCTTTACAGACAGAGGAGAAACTATACATCTTAACTAAAGTTTCCTCAAAATGACTTTCTGAAAAATAAGTTGGTTGATGGAACTTCTAGAATGTGGGAATAAAACTTCACAAAGCATTTGAAGACTAGTTGCAAATAGTTTACTGTAAAAGTGGAAAGCTGTAATAAGTGGGATGCTGTGAGGGTCTGCATTTGATCAACGAACTAGATGTTGGAATTTAGCCTATGTAGAGATTATGTACATTACATTTTCACAAGGGAAACTGAGAGAGAGATAACAAGTACACTAGAATTTACAGAGTACCCCTAGGTAACTTGGGTTACTATGTGTGGATAACCACCTGCACACACAAAACAAGCAGCAAGTGGGTAAGACAGCAGGTTCTTAGAGAAGGATTTGGAAAATGCAAGCTGAGCACACATCAGCAGGCAAGGCAGACAAAAGGGCTGAGGCAGTAGTACAGAGCAAGATGCATGGAGGGATCCTTCTGCATCACTCAGCATTGACATGGCTTCAAGGAAGGAGGCTTTGTTTAAGGGCAAGTATGAAATTCTATGTTCACATAATCAGAACAGAAAAAATATCCAGAAAAAATATATTGTATCTGTATTGTTGAAAGACAAAATGATATACAAGTCATCATGCTCCTGAAGTAATCAACTATAGAAAAAAGGGAGCAAAATGATGAAAATTACTATCCATATCATAAAGGTAATAATCCATATCATAAGGCAAATGCTCAACACTTTTCCATAGAAGTATGCAGTAACAAGCAAAATAAGATTAAACTAATAGGAGACATTTAAAACATATTAAAAAAATGAGTACTTTACACAACAGGCAGTGAGATTCTGGAACTTGATGCAACAGAAGGATCCATAAGCAGATAAGCACTGAATAAGGGTTTGCAAAATTAGTTATATAAACTCTAATAGATCTGGGTGCTAATGAAGTACAGGGCAGAGAAAGAAGATACAATGATGTGTTCTCCCTCAACAGCATTTCTCTGATGCAGTGAGAGGCATTTATGTTTTCATAATATGTAAGACAAGAACATACACTAAAGCATCCTTTTCTTCCAATTACATATTTTTACAGTAAAATTAGTAAGCACACATTTTGATTTGATTACCATTTTGATAGGTAATAAAATTATATTAATAATATAAGGAAGGTATATAGGACTACATGGCCTCTCAAAATGCATTTCAAATTTCTAGTGCAGAATCATAAAACCATTAGTTAGTATTGGACGCAAGAAGTCCAAAAGGTGACAATATATACTGTTTACCAATTTAGCAATCATTTTACCATTTGGTTTACATTGTAAAGGTTGGATTCTTTGTTTTCCTGTTATATTCCATTATCTTGGTGTTCAGATTTCTGTTCTTGTAAAATTAGCATTGGCTTAAATCACAACTTTGAAGCATTACAGATGAAAGTACACAGAGATATGTATCCTGAATTTGAACACCATTTGCAGGTCACAGGCAAGAGTTCACTTAAGATGACAAAAAGGTATGTAAAGATACTTCAGAAAATGGGTATAACCTTTTATTTTCTGAGATACTTTAACAAACATTAAGGGATTTGTAGAAAATAAAGGTATGAAGCTGCTAATAAAAAGATAAACAGTTTCAAAAGAGACTATGTTCACTACAGGTGTGGTAAAAGGGCATTACTGAAATACTAAATGAGTGATGAGAAAGTTAATAGGAGGGTGATATATTTTTAGAAGCTCTTCACAGAGTTTATGTCTGAAGGTTATTTTTAAAGTCCACACATTTATGAGATAAGATGAAATAGATTTGTTAAAGAAGATATGTCAGGATAGTAAAAAACATTTATGATGCATATTACCTTGATATCTTGAAGAAAACAGGAGCTGCTAGAGGAATATGATGCCAGTCGAGACTCATGTATTTCCAGCCAAACCATAGCAGTTACTGGCACCTATAAACATTGCAAAGGAAGGAAAATAACTTATTTGTATATAGTAAAATGAGGAGGGATTGGTAGAGCTGATAATTTCAGGATCCTTATTTCTAAGAAAATGTATAAGATAGTTTTATGCATTGAAGGACTAACAGTGGTTAAATTCAAGGATGTATCCTTCTCTCTGTGATGTATATATATATAACAACATCAAGGAAAATCTGAAAGCTTAGCAGGGAGTATCTCAAGTAGTGTGATTCTTGAATGGTGTTGCAAATAAAATAGAAATTACTGAATGTATGCCTTTGTTTTTCAATACAAAAATTCCAAAGTGTCTGGTGAAATGGATCTTATGACTCAATGAATAGTATATTTCCTACTTTAACTGGTAAAGAATATGTAACTCACTGATGTATCAGGTTCCCTAAAGTATTTCCCATATATTTTATTAAATGCCCCTTAAGACAAAGTAAAATGTCAACATCATTAGCTATTCTATTGATCATGAGTCTCCACTGGGTCTGTATTCCCTAGAAGATATTTTCACCAAAGACTATTAGAATACAGTGTTCCTATTTTGCTTTCTGAATTCTATACATGTTTGGATGTGCTCTCTATGCCTTCAAAGACAAGACTAGACAGAGATTAATTACTGTTTGCATTTTTAAGATACTTTAAGACTAAAATGGAGTGTAGATTAGCATTTTAGTGCACACTATTCAAAAATTAACATGAGGCTGTAAAACTTAAAAAAATCTTTTAAATGATTAAAACTATGAATTTTTAAAAAATGAAACCTTCAATATTGTAATTATCACAGCAGCACTGCAAATTGGTTGCGTGCAGTCAATACCAGAAGGACTATGTAATTTATATTAAGTACCTGGGCTAGTATATGGCAAATGCAATTTTATTGCAGATAAATGTGTACCTATTTCAGAATAGATACAGTATCTCAATTAATTTCTCTGCACAGATTAAGAAATAGAATATAAATTACACTAAATGGAAGAATGTTACAGAATAATGACTTAAAAAGGGCCTCCAGCATCTCAATCAAGTATGTAATCTGTAAATTTCATTTTCCCTGCCTGTAATTCCCCATGCAGTTTCAAATGTCTGTGATATTCATCTTCACTTCTTCTAAACACTTTCAAACAATATTTGAGAAATAGACAATTCACACATTTCTAAGGACTGAAATGGATGAAAAAGATTTCACTTGAAAATATTTAATTATTAATCAACTACCAAGTTTTCTGCAATTCAGACAAAAAATCCAAATGTTAACACTGGTGGGGGAAATTACAAGACATAGGGGGATACATTTTTCTTATTAACACATTCTGTGAAAGACCTGAGAAATCAGTAGAATTCAATCAGTGAAGCTTTTTAGTACAGAGCACATGGCAGAGCGCATCGGAGCCACAGATGCCTAAAAATTTCCCATTATCCACTGAATGGCCACAATTATTTATCACATAGTGGAAATTAATCTCAGACAATAGGTAAAATATTTAGGGGAAAGGAAAGTGAAATAACATTGGGCCTGCATCCTTCAGGTACCCAGACACATTATGTGACTACATATACTCTCCTACCTAGCCCACAGTGAAGTTGAGTAGATTATTAAAAAAACAGTAAATTCCTAAATTAAAAAGCTAAGTAATAGACTCTGACACTGCTCTTATCTTAAATCTCAATGGAAGATATTAGAATTAACGCATTTTACATCATAAATATGATGGTAATTCATATGAAAACAAGGCCTTCCTTTAGTTATTCAGTCCACACAGTTAGGAGGCTAGGGTAAAACTGTCAATTTATCATATTTTGACAGATATCACAAGTGGCAGTTGCAGCTACACTCAAATCTTTCTATGAGACTTTTCTTTTTATTTAATGAGAGATGAAAGATGCAAGTAATTGCTGAGTGGCACTCCCATCATCTATCACTGGCGCTCCTTTCATCAATGTGACGGGACCTCCAATGCCCAGAGACAAAATGAAGATTTATACATTGAGATAAAGAGGATATTGGAAACTAGAATTACACGGAAACATACCTTTAATGAACACTCATCAGATATTTGAGAATAGAGAGCATTGCTATAGCAACATAATGACAAAGGTTTACAATAAAAAATACTGTGACTAGGTCATAATGGAGTGCTTTTTATACCTATGCTGTCACACAAAAGAAAGATAAATACTTTCCAGGGCATACAAAATAGCATCCTCTATCTAGAAACTCTTGCTCATTATTGCTCATACCCAGTTTGCTGAGAAATAAGCAACAAATACTCAAGGACATGTGCTTTTCTTCAGATATAAGACACATTATATAGAACTACACTCCAGAGAAAACTCACCTATGTCAATAGAAAGACTACTGCAGGTTGTATGGGTATTATTTGTGATATAAACTCAGCTGAAGACATATAAGGGAGGAACATCTTTTTGAGTTGGGGTGGCTTTTTAAATTTTAAAGCTGTTCAATAAGAACAGAATAATAGTGACTCTGTGAAGCATTTGAGGTGCATGCTTTTTCTTAGGTTCTCTTGACAGGCTGTCCTAAGGGCACACTTGTAAATAGCATAAAGGAACACGATATAAAGGCTCTAAGTTTGTGGTGATCAGTGTTACTATGGCACTCGATGCATGAGAATATACTTTAACTCTTAATAAATTTATCACCTGGTAAATCTATGAACCTGTTCATTACTTGAGTGTATATTAATGAGGTTTTCATGTTTACAGGAAAATAATACAAGGTACTTTGCATTGTATGGTCTTCACAGGCCTAGTGGGCAATACTTCAAACACTTCCAAGCCACCTAGGCAGGATCTGTTACCAGTTTTCTATTGAAACTCTTGGGTAATCTTTTTGTCAGGGCCAGCAACAAAAGTGAAGACAACTTGTCTAACAAATCTCTTAATAGATTAAAATGCTTATGCATGAAGATTTCAGAATTTACCTTTTTTTCTTCTGCCTTCCTACCCCTCCAAGTGTCTTCAGATGAAGCAAGACTTCTTGTCTTTGAGTTGGGAAAAAGGAGAAATATCCGTTTATAAACAGAGACAAATATGTGAAATTGTTGTAAATACAACAGGACCTCGATTATTGGTTCTACCTCCAGGACTCAGTTAACATATTTTTTGAAACCCACAAGTCACTAATTCTCATTCAGAAAATGTTCTACTCACTGTTAGGTGAGTCTAACTCAAAAGTTATATTTTGAATTAGGTAATTTACCCAGAACTCATGGCATCCGATTACTTTTCTTAAAGCATAACCCCCATTGTCAAATTATTATAGTAAAAAGTCAAGATTCCTTTCATCAAAAGATATGTTTTCATACCAAAACTTCAAGACAGGTAATAGCAACTGCATCTATATTATTGTTGGTTTTTTATTTTGTTTTCTTTTATTTTGTTTTTTAAAAGCAATCTCTTATGATTCTTATAATGTCATAATTTTCACAAATGTTATAAGGATTTTAAATTTCGGGGGCCTGATGTAATCAGAACAATTATTTTATATACAGTTCATAAAACAGAATGTTTTAACAGAAAATATACAGTTATTATTTTTATGGTTTCAGCAAGGAGTGGTGCTCTGTGAAAAGGATGTTATCTACCCTTAATAATCTCTTAATTTACTTTGTGAAATTAGATCCCTTTTTGAATATTACTGCAGAGAAACAATGTCAAGTGGATTTGATGATGAAAACACTATCATAGCTGAACTATCTCATGTTCTGGGACACAGTTAGTGTATACCAAAGCCAAGAGAAAATCAGAAGGGAAACCAGTGATAAGTATGAGCAAGGGGGAAATCTGTCTATTTCCTTAAGGAGAGAAAGAGAAAACATGTAATAAATATTATAGTAGTTTTCAATTATGATTCCAAACAGTCTGTGAAAGGAGTATTGCAATTTATGCCTTGATGACCACTCTTATAGCAGGCAATATATGTCATCTACACAGATTTTTGAGTATTCCTTTCTGTAAGTTGTCTACCTCTATATCAAAATGTGAAATGCATCTTGATTCTGTCAAAGAATACTTGATATTGAAGTATAATAAATTAGATTCAGAGAGAAACAAAATATGTCATTTATGGCAATGTCAGATTCTCAGATAAGTGTTTTACTTTGCTTTGCAGTACTGAAGAGTAGGTCTGTGCTGCACATTTTCCAAATATCAGATTTCAGTGTTCTGAAAAAAATAATAATAAAAAAATCAAGTTCCTTGCAAGACTTGGGAAGATAAGCATAAGAAGTTTCAGTTAACAGAACTACTCAAACAGGATAGAAATTCTGTGTGTTTTATCATGCATCATCAGGTTAGATCATATATTTTGTTCACAATTTAGGTGTAATGTATATTGTACCCTATATTACACCTGTAGTGTCATGTTTAAATTAGCTTCTCCTAGAAGTATCAACATGTGACATAGGGAATGCTCATACATTGTGTTAATTTTCATTTACACACTCATATAATTTTATATCAGTTCTCTCAAAAAACAAGCAAAGAGAGTGTATTGTTTACCTACCCACAATCCTGTAGGTGCATGAATAACCAAGTGCACTAAAGCAGACTGAAGGAAAGATTTTCCAGACAGAGCAGATAATTGTTAGAAATTAGAAAGTATTCAGATAGCAAGATATTAATAAAAACAGTCTAATAGAATAAAAGTATATTTGTTTTATTGTAATTACATAAGAAATTTATTTCTTAAATTACAACTGTACTTTGAAAAGCAAAAAGCATACTTTGTTACTGATTTCCTTGTTAATCTGAGAGGTTGATTTCCATACTGAGAAGTGCTCATTTCACATACAAAAGCAGATTTCTTAACTTTGAACAATCTCCGCTTCCAGTTATTTTTTCTGTTCCAGATATTGTCATTACTAGTACAGATACAGTTCACAGGCCAAACAACAACACTTGAGAAAATCTCAAAAAACTCAAACACAAAACCTACTGTGAATGTACAGTTATTTGCTTTATACTTCCAGCATCAGCAGTCTTTTCACTCCCTCTGTAGACAAGAGAAACAGCCTTCACTGGGTAACCTGGAGATTGCACATAACCTGAAATACACTCTCATAACCTGGAAGATGATCTCCACTTTCTACAGCCTCAGGAAACTAGTTACTTGGTACTAACTTGGTTCTACAATGAAAATATTCCAAGTAAACAGTTCTATTGATGTGGAAGAAATGTTGAAACCTGGTTGAGTTTCAGCTTTACTGTTTCGTTTTCTTTTTAAGTCAAATACTAATCATTATCTTCTGACAGATGGAGACCAAATATAGTTCTGTAAATTCATTAAACAAGTAAAAAATGTTTACCATTAAAAGGGAGAGCACAACATTGAGATGACACTTTATACACTCTAACTCACTGCCAGACTGGGTGACTGGTCTCTAAGGTGACTTTCCACTAGCTTGGATGCATAATGGATGCATAAAAAACACTTTTCAGAAACAGTCTATTGAAATTCTAGTTCAATATTACCAGGACTGGTTGCAACTAAAATGCTGCTTTTTACAGTCAGAATCTGTATTTCTTCAAAAGTCAGAATTGTTATCTCGGGAGTTTTGTGCGATCAGAAGAGGCAGGAACTGCAGTGCTAGGGTGAACAGGCTCATGCCCTGTCCAAGGACAAGAACTGAGAAAGCCAGCAACAAGGCTCAAATCCAACAGAAAGAGGTCAGTCTTCAGGGAACAGGATGTTAAGAGAATACACAGGCTCAAGTTCACAGAAGAAAATTATTGATAGCTACGGAATAGAGAGAAAGAACAACTAGGTCAGAAGTCTAGAGGAATATTAAATGAAGTATGCCAGCCTAATACCACTTCTGTACTTTTCCTTGCTCATGACCACTGTTAGAAACAGGGTATTGGTAGACATGATCTTTTGGTGCACCTTAGTACAGCTATTTTTTGAACTGCAATTTGAGGAGTAATTTATTTGCAAATAGGTTCTTGTTACTTGCCCTTCATCACTCGCTTCACAGGGTAGGTATTCCCTCTGCTTATTGGGTGAACCCCAGACCTGAAGGAATAAAAAAAGTAATCACTATGAAGTCTGCTTCCAAACTCAAGTTCAAGTGTACATACATATATACTTGCATATATCATTATGAACAAAAAATTGCTTCCAGCAGAAACACACATGCCCACAGTGGGAAGGAAAGAACTTCATGCATCACTGGCATGTACAATTTTTTTAAACGAAGGCTTATTTTATTGAGATTTTGATCTGTTTCTATTCCTCTGAACTTTACTCCTTGAAAGCAAAGAGGATATAAAATACAACCACGCAGGAATATATGTCACTTTCATTTGTACCAATACGAATTTATTAGGTCTAGATAAAACAAAACAGGAATATAGAACAAAATGACTGTTCTTGCCTTCACTCTCCCTGAGCCTACCTAACCTATGCCTGATGTAACAAAATAAGATCTTCATTACGCTATTGGACATTCCATAAAATAACTCAGACCTTTGGAGGATGTAGAGCAAACTCTGTCCTCTGAAAAATGTACAAATTACAAGTTACTAGAATATAATGGTTTTTCTTAAAAATAATTGTAATATAATGGTTTTATGCTACATCATTTATCTTTTATTTTAACATTAAATATAGACAGCAGCAATACAGAAATATCCTGTCAGAGATAAAACTTTTAATGTTATGGCTATATAAGCAATTTCTATTAGAGAGTGACCAGAACAGACGGTAAGCATACTTTTTAGTCTCTAAATCCCATATGTTCAGGCAAACAGTACTAGCTATAGTACTTGCAAAAGCACTAAATGGTGACACTCAATATTTTTATGGTCACGAGCTAGAACAGGAGGATCAAAATTATCTAATTAGAAGACTGGCAGCTGCAGCTAGATAGATCTCTATTTCATCTTCTCTGTATTACAAAGCAGTCTTTTGAGGTAAGCCTTTCTTCTCTGCATGTATTTCTGATATTGTTCCACTTTTTGCAGTACCAGCAAAGAATATTCATTACTCTCTGTGAGACACCTGGGAAGTGTATTATTTTCTCCCAAATAGCTGTCTTCAGTATTCCAGTTGCTCAATTGTAAAGAAAAAAAAAACAGGGAAATTAAGTCAAAACCTTCTCAAATCCAACCCCATAGCTAGTCTACTGAGCTAGCAAATCTATTATTCCACATCATGACTGCAGACATTTAATGTCAAGTGTCTTATCTACATGAAACACTAAACTACATCCCCCTGGCCTAAGACCCACTGCAGTTTCTCACAGCATGTTTGGGCCAATCTCACTGTTAATTTGACTTCACAAATATTTTCTTACTCATTTTTATTGTTTTTTTCCTAGATGGACTGAGACTTCTATTAACATAGGAAAGAAGGAATGCCATGCACGAAACTGGAGTTTTGGCAGTAAAAAATGACAATTTGGTGATCACAAACCTATCTAAAACCTCATCAAATTCTCCATTTCATATTTGTTGTCTTCTAACTCTCTTTTGCTCATTCTGCCAAGAACAACTCTCCTTCCTATTTTCTCGATTTTTTCTTGAGTCTTTCCTCATAAATTTCCTCAAATCTCCCTTTCATCATGGGAAATAATCACTGCAGGCTTATTTTTACCGAGGCTCTCATTCAGTTGCACAACCTTTCTGAATTTCCCAGAAAAAAAATATATTTGCACTACAATAAGTGCCAAGATTTCCATCACAGGGACATCTATCCATATGCCCTCAGATTTGTATGTTTTGATCTTCATAAATGATAGTTAGCATTGGTTTAACATCTATTCCCTTGAAAAACTACTGTCTTTCTGAAGACACTGCTGAAATCCAAGAGAAACTGGTATAACACTATAAATGGGAGGATTAAGAGGGGGTACTGAAATATAAACTTTGCTAATAATGCTATAAATCAAAATAATGCAATGTTGGCTTCTGCTGCTGAGGTATTAAAAGGAGTCAATTCCCTCTAAGTCACTGTAATGGGGCAAATGCATCAACATAATCTTGCTGCTACTGTACAATCAGCCACAGAAATAACTGCAGACAATTTACTTCTCCAACCCTTCTAGCTACTCAATACTATAAAAGCCATGTGTTTTCACACCTTTCAGACTCCAGTTCTTGACTGCGGTTCCACAGATGACTTATTCTCTCTCTTTCTGTAATACAATCTTTTATTTATATGCAAGAGACTCTATTACAACAACTTGGAACAAAGCCTGAATTTGTCAAGTAGTTGATTTAAAGGATTTGCATTTCTAAACATTCTGTATGCATTTTAATGCACTTAAATAAGAAAACCATCTGTGCATTTCTTTCTTTATTTGAAACTATGCTTGGCAAACAATCATTACAATTATAAGTAGCATACCATTAAGCATATGGTTAAATGACAACATGCTTTCTTATTCCAAGATCAATTCACTTGAAAGCACTGTTTTATTTAGTATTAAAATTTATAAATCAAAGTTTTATAATAATAAAAGACATTCACCTAAAAAGTAATACTGCTTTCCCTCAGGAGAAAATACATGACTATTGTGTCTATAGGTTTAGAGCTCTACATAAAGTTAGGTCCTTGGCACATTTCAACATCCCACTTGGCCTGTTGCTCAAGAAAACATTTGTTAAATTCTGACAACCTCACACATTGTGTCTGGAAAATATTTACCTCATCTATATGAACTTAAGGAGACCCCATCTGAGCTGCAATACATATTACTACAGTTCTTGCCAGCCCATAATGAAATGTCACAGTCCCCAAACAGAAGACACTGTATGAATGTATGCAATATCCCATTTCCTCACAATTTTCTTTTACTCCCAGGATGAAAACAAAAAAAACCCCAAAACTGTCAGGAGACCAGGTTTTGTAAAAAGGAACTTGTATACAAAATTAAGCCATTTAGAGCCTTAGGTCTCTTTTAATATTTATTCCTTCCCAGGGTTATTATGGAAGATATTAAAGTCTGCCTTTCTTGTGAAAAAATGACCACACAAAAAAACATAACTGTGCATTATCTCTTAAGTCTTGAAAAAAAATCTGCTGCATTTAAAACTAAAAATATGAGTCCATGGAACTGTCTGACCTGTGAATTCAGCCTGAGTTCTGATAGTTAAACTAAATTATTTCTTTCTCCAGTATCAATCCTAGACTAATATTTTCTGTTAAAAATGGGATGGGTGATGTATGACCTGAAAGTTTCCACACATTGTCTCCATGATACAGTTCCTCAGCATAATTAACAAGAAAACATATGGAAGTAAGAGAGGAAAATGGATTTATGACTGTAGTCTCAATTACCTGTATAGAATAGTGTAATAATTTCTAAATTACACTCTCCACATGTAAAAATAAATTAACAGCAGCATATGCAAAAACATTTACTTTGGACAACACTGAACAAGCTCCTTTGTAAACCAGGTGTTTCTGTTCACCAGTGAGGGTGTGTAACAACAAACCACAAGGTATCAGCTTCAAAACGGCAATAAAATATATACATGAAAATAAAAACATTAGGTGGTCACAAAGGTGAAAGATATATCTGAACGTCTTTGTCCTGAAACTTCAGTTAGAAAGTACACACCAGCCATAATCATGAATGCTGCAGGAAGACCATGGAGTTTTCAAAGGCACAGCTAGAAACTGACATGTCAACATGTAGATCTGTAATAGTTACCAGGAATAAACCCCCCCTGCCCCACCCCACACCCAACCAAAAACACCCCCGACC
>JANHGL010024648.1:0-55029 GCA_024611195.1 Ceyx melanurus | reverse complement strand
AAGACTTGTGGTCTAGACCCTTCACCAGCTTTGTTGTCTTTCTTTGGACACACTCCAGCATCTCAAAGTCCTTGTAGCTCTTTTGTATCTTTTGTCATAGGAGACAAATATGCAGCTAATGTAAAGCAGGGGTTGCATATTCAGTATTTAAAATCTAGTACTGGGAAGTTCAGTTGCGGTTTTCCATTTACCCAATGAACAGGGGTTCTGTATATAGAGAGCAAGAGAAAACATTTTCCAAGATTAATGAATGGCAGCCTGGGCCAGAAAGTTCAACACAGTCAAATGAATTTATACAGTTTGTTTTCTTTTACTTACTTTCTCCATGCTATTCATTGGAAGAACAAACCTTTCTGTCCTCTTCACTCCTGCTCTGATCAATCTTTTAAACTTATCGTACTATATGGAAAATGGAACTTTTATTTGTGCCAGCATGAAGCCAAGGTATTGACTAAATTGATTTTTCCTCATTTCTTGTCCTCTGACAGTGTATTTATTTGCATCAAAGGAGTAATCTCAGTAGAACCTCAGAGAAGCCACCTTCATGTTTCACTATAGCCATCAGAATCCTCCTTTGGCATGCAAATAATAGGTTCAGACCCTGATCAAATCCACTAGAAATCCCAACTCAAACAAATCTCCACTGTGATGTTTGATTAGAGATTACCTTATTAAGACCTGCATAAGGGCAGCATATGAACGTCACAATATTTCGCCTGGTTTTACTGTAATCTTGTTCTCTTAATCCACTGTAGTCTGACAATTGTGCTATGCTGATTTTCACTGCGCTACATATTTCTTCCATAGACTCCTTAATAAAATATTAGAATAAATTCCACCTAGTTCTGAAGAATTCATAACTTTCATTTGTTCTAAATTACTAAATTACTCTGTCTTACTGGTCACAAAATAATTTAGAATTCTGTTTACACTAATAGTGCATATTTTTTTCCTGATCTCTTAAGTAAATATACTGGAGAAGCATCCATGTAATTGTCTGTTTTATCATTCCCTCCATCTTCTTTTCTAATCTCCTCATCTGATGTTTTAATTTATTTCTTCCATTAATTCTCTTTTGTTACCTAAAAATGTCTTGCATATGTGTTTCTATGGGTCTAATTTTAGTTCTCCTGGCATTGCTAATGTATTTTGCTTTTTCTAGCATTCAGTATTTTGCTTCAATTCTTTTCATTATTTATATCCTTTTCTGATGTTGCTTAAACTTTTCACATAGTTGTTGACTTTTATTCTTCCCTAATTAGTCTAGTGATTTTAAACTTTTTTTAGTCAGGATTGTTTTTATGCTGAATAGGTATTTATATAAACTAGGTTATTTATTGATGAGTCCTTCATATTTCATTCAAGTTCATTTCAGTCCACTGGAAACTTTAAGATTTTTGTTCTTGGTTTGGTTTTTGTTTTGGCTTTGGTTTTGTTGTTTTGTTGTTTTGGTTTGGTTTTTTTTACTGTTACAAATAATTATTGTGTAAAATGTTAAGTCTAAAGTAAAGCAATACTTGTAATACCCTGAATCCTACATGTGATCCAGAGGTCCCATCTCCCTTATCCCAATACTGCATTCTTGGCAGATGTTAATTGTTTCACTTTCTAATAAAAACTATTTATATTTAAAATTATTGAATTTTGTATTAATTGTCACTCTTTAGGGTAATGGAACAAAGAGCAATATTGGGCCCTTGGGATAAGCACAAGTAACCTTTGGAACAGTCTCTGATACAACTGTAAATTCCTACCCTACAATGCAGGAAGTGGAAGATTCGTAACATACAGCAGCAATCCAGAATTTCTGTTATGACTTCTGTGTCACAGACATCATTATGGGGAACTCAGTGCCAACTAAGATGCTCCACATCCAGAATTAAGGTCTCTTCTGCACAGACAGAATAAAAGGTTTGTAAAGGAAAAATGGATGTCTTGTAAATAAGAGTTTAAGTAAACTGTAAATTACAACAGTTTACAGACTCTTTTGAGCTAATCTCTGGTTTTGGCCATTAATCCTCTGCTGTAATTCAAGCCGTAATATATTCATTCACTTTACTCTTTTAATTATATGCATCTAATGACTATGACTAGCCTTTGTTTCTCTCTTATATTCTGTCTTTCTAAAAGATTGCATGACCTGAGTTTACAGCCTCAGTGATTGATCTTTAATGAAGTGTAGGCAATGAGCCTCATAACTTCCTCTTGCCAAATAATTTTTCATTTCTGACAATTTTGCTACTCCTTGGCATTATAAAGAAAAGCATGTCTCTTTGGTTAGAAGAGTTTCTTGTTGTTTTATCTGTTCCTCAACCATTGCATTTCTGCAGTTATAATAACTTTTTGATTCTAAAGAATACCCAAGTGGAATATCCTAGAATACACTTTAGAAAAACTTAAGCAGGCCAACAGGCTGACTCATATAAGATATTCAAAAGCACTTAGCATGTGGATAATATTTTACAATGCTTAAAAATATCATTCATTGAAATCAGTATCCGTTCTTAGATGGCATAAGGGTCTATCTGCTCCAAAAGAAGCATGAGGGCCTTCATTTACCTCTGCACATTGAGAGCTTCTAAAGGACTTTCCAGCCCATGTCTTAGCCTGGGAAAGGCTATCTCCCTAGAAAGGTTTTATCCTTACTGTTAGTTGCTTTCCTTTCCCATACAGAGCATACACTGACACCAGAGGTCTTGGGATGTTTGCTTCACTGTATTACCTTCCATTATTTGGAAAAAACAATCTGTGGTTAGGACAGAGTTTAAAAAAACAAACAGAATTATTGTGCTGACCCCAAAGCTGAACTGGGTAGAGAGGAAGGAACGTTGTAAAGCCTTTCTGCTTTGAGCAGATAGACATCTTCTGTCATAGCTGATAGCTATGTTGAATATTCAGTAGGAATCAATGTTTTGGTCCCTTGTGAGTTATAAAGCTGTATATAATTTTGCTATACTTGCAAGGTGACTCTCTTAGGCTGTTAATGATGCTTAATATTGGATCTGGGAATGAAGGTAAAACTTTGCTCTCCCAAGTGCTCTTAACTAGGAACCTTCCTCACAGTTTCCAGTACCCTTTAAGGGTGGGTGGGAAGTGAGGAAATACCACTGAGTATTCAAACCTGTAAGGTGGTGAGAGTGGAACACAAAGGTATAGGAAAAAATGCATTGTTCAGTTTTACAGGGCAGATTTTGCCTTTTGGAGTGGAGGATTTTCTGTCATTTCAACAAACTAACAACATACACCCATAGTGTGAGCTAATCTGCAATATTGCATCTCATCTGCTATGGGGTGTTGACCTGTGTCCTTAACTTCTTCCATAGTCATCTACTACTGACGAGATACAGTATCAACACCAGCAGGACATAGCTTAGAGGTTTTCCTGGCAGATATTCAGCATGATGATATGGTATCAGGCAAAAGAATTGCAGTTTGTTCTCATGGCTTCCCAGATACCATCAAAAGGACAAAGAAGCTAATAACCAGATACTCCCTTATGTTCTAGAAATAGTTCTTCAAAATCAATAAAAGTCTGTGGGGGTTCAATTGGAGAAACAGACTTCACTGAAAATATCTGCCCACACAATCCTAAGAAAATACATAAGGTGGGTGAAAAGTTGGACATGAGTCAGCCCATTCCAGAGCTCCATCACCCTCACTGAGAAAAAGTTCTTTCTTGTGTTGACCGTAAACCTCTTGTGCTCCAACTTGCACCCATTGCCTCTCTTCCTGTCATTGGATGACATTGAGAAAAGTCTGGCTCCATCCTCTCTACACTCACCCTTAACATATTTATAGACATTAATGAGGTTCCCCCTCAGTCTTCTCTTCTCCAGGCTAAAGAGCCCCAGCTGTCTGAGCCTCTCCTCATAATGCCTGATGACAAGAGAGAAAATAGAAGCAGTGGGGATGAAGGGAGCAAGAACCAGAGAAATTAAAATGTACAGAGATCAAAGGCTAGAGCTGATGCATCATTTCAACCTTTTGCTTTGAGGAGACAATATTCTTAAACAACCACTGAAGACTCTTTTTGCCTTCTGTCTGCATGTTTGAATGGGATGGGACAGTAAGGATGCATCACTGGGATGAAACCAAGGTTCTACCACTTACATCATTTTTTAGGTGTTTTAAGGTCGCTTGGATCTAGCCTGTTCCTATACATCTTCTGAGCTTCTCCATGCCTGACCCTGTCACACCTCGTCCCCAGAGGTAAAAGAACTGAAGTCAAAAGAAATCTATTCCCATAGACAGAATTGCCTATAAGTAGTTATAGCACATTAAATGTATACCCGTGGAGTACCATCTACATTGGCTTCACATGAAAGGGATTCAGTTCACATGTTATAAAACCATCCATAAAACAAATCAGAGTTTGTTAAGAGGGAGGTGCTTGGGAAGCTGCCCCTAGTCCTGCAGTTGAGATTGAAACTGCACTGCTAATGCCATGGTGTGACCACTGGCAGAAAATATAGACATTTAAATTTTACTGCAAAGTCCAAGAAAGCCCTGTGATATATTGGCCTGGTTTGAGTGACATATATTCTCACTTAGTTACACTCAACAAGATTTTGTTCTAAAAGTATTTCATGGCAATATATTATCTGCAACATTGCTTTGAGGTGGGAGGGAATCCTTTCAAGCATTTTGGTTTAATTGCATGAAGGAGTTTACTTGTGTGATTAGTGGTTCCGTATGAGGTTAAGCATTGCTTTGGATGTTCACAGATTATCTTAACTCTTACTGATCTTCAAAGCTTACTGATAACACAAGGCCTGTGAAGCTGCCTTTGTAAAGACTGCTGTCAGCACTTATACTCTCATTTCCTCTCTCTTGTCTAGGATGTTCTTGTTTAGGTTTGTAGTCCTACATCAGTTTAAAGTAATAATGCTGATTTGTTAGTAGATACGGTGCTTAGAGACACAGTTTGATGGTGACCTGGCCATGCTGGGTTAACAGTTGGACTCAATGATCTTGAAGGTTATTTCCAACCAAAACAATTCTATGATACTGTAATACTTGCATATGTGGGGGAAAAAAATAAATATTAACAACAGTAGAAATATTTCTGATTTAATATTGCCAGATGTTAGATATGTTCTAGATAGGGAACAAAGAAAACAATCAAGAAAATGTCTTTGATATATCTTGATAGTTTAACAGTCTGTTCCTGTTAGCAGCCTTTCAGGGACTTCAATTGCAGTGAAGAGGCTGTCACTCAGAGATAGCTAGTGAGATATCTATTAGGTTGAGAACCACAAAGATTTTGCTGCTGTACGTATGTACTGACAATCAGGAGAGGAACTACAGGACTATGACAACCTACTGTTTGCTCTGATCCCATCTGCAAACCTGAATCCAGAACACTCTGTGGTCTCACCAGCAACAGTCTTCTTTGATCTGTGCTACTGTAGGAAGTCAAAATAGTATGGCAAGAATGTACAATGACGAGCACTATTCATCCCTGTATCAATGCTGATGAACAAACCTGCTGCCTTCTTTTTGACAATGAGTATTTGTTACATTAAAGTTACACCTGGGTTCAGATACACCATATGAGAACTATTTGCAAATGAAAACTCTGACTGAAAATTGTAGCAAATCATGATAAAGAAAAATTGAAGAAAAGAAAGAATGACCACCCATAGCTTTGAGACACAATCCTTTCTCTAGCAGAAAAATCAGTCAGAAATGTTGGTCATAAAGAAAACTGGGACTTTTCTTTCATAATAGATGAACCTACCCAGTTTTACATACTTAGATAATAACAAATTATGCATATGCACGCAAGACCTTTAATATTTAAATACATATCTATATATATGTATATAAATTTAAAGCTTGTATATTTATAAAGAAATCTACATATGTATAGAGAAATTCTAACTTTACCTATAGTAGAAGAGCTACTGTCCTTTGTCATCTTCCATAAAAAGTGAAGAAACATAGACCTGTCAGACCCAAACAGCAGGAGAGGAGCCACTGTAACTTCATTTACAAGTCAAGTTCACTAGAGTTTAAGTTACTATGCTATTTTTAATAAACACCCCTCTTTACTAGATCTACCGCTTAATAAACAAATTCAGTAAGCAAAACACTAATTATTATACATGAAATAGTTTAAAAAGCTTTATCAATCCTGTCAGGCAACTTAAAAAAAACAACCCTTCATGCATTCTTATAACAGATTGGATGAGAATAGTGCTTTCTGTTACCTCCAACATCAACATTATTACTCCATTCTACATTACTTCAGAAATACATACTGCAAGCTGAAGTAGAAGATTAATTAATCATCGAAGTTCAGAGCCATCTTTTCTGGTAGACTTCTATAATTTATACTGGTAGATATCAGACCTCAGCCATCTCAACCTTACCCTGTTCAAAAACTGTAAAACCAACCATATATTTACCATCTGTCTGATCCTCTATACAAGATAAACATACAACCAAATATCATTGTTATACAGAAAACACTGTATCAAATACAATAATATATTTATAGAAAAAGACTTGAGAGAGAATTCAAGATTTTTTTAAATGGCCAATGACTCGAGGCTTGCCTATCAAAAGCAGTCAGAAAAATTTAAGAGTAGCACTATGGCATCACTAAATGACCACAAATATCCCACCATTAGTTAATAAAGCCAAGTGGTTCCACATGCTCAATAGTCACAAAACCTGCCCATACAATATGATTAAAGCATATGCTGGTACTGATGTCTGGGATCAGCTTCTATCTCAAAACAGGTATGACACCAAGCTACCTCAGGAGTCTGCTATTACAGGTAGGTCTTCTACCTATCTTGGGAAATGGAGGTGCCAAGACTTTTGTTTCAGTGGCTGCATTACAAAGGCCTTACTCAGGCCAAGGACTTGATACAGCAAATCCCTAACAGCACCCCAGCTTCAGTGAGTAACACAAGCAAGATTAAAAATGACCCATGTTCTATCAAGAATTTGCTCTGTTGCCCCTGGGCCTCCAGAGGATCTGGAGGTGGGATTCTAGCCAGTCCTGTCCAGATGCAGCCTCAGGGCTTGGCTCTGATGACTGGGAAGGAGCTGGGTGGGAGGGGGCTGTGAGGAGACCTTTCAGGACCTCACCCCCTCTGAAGGCTGCTCCCAGTCTGTGCCATGTCACAGACATCTCCCTCCACAATATTTTTGATAACATGTCATATAAATAACAAATCACTATTTTAAGATCTCTACCTTATTCCTAATCACATATTGGAGAGCTCACAGTTGCTGTTACCAAGTCAATGTTCGGTATTTGTTTCTAGGCCATTTTTACCTGTCATTGTACCTGCAATGAGGTACTTACTGCCACTCAGGGGGGCAGGAACCAAATCCTGCATAGCAGAATAGTAGCTTGGGAAGAAACTGTACTTCAATCACAGCATAAGCACTGGAAATTCAGTTCTCCTTAACTTCTGTGTGCTATTTGATAGCCCTTGGAAATCATCTTACTTAAAACAATCAGCAACCCATGAAGTTGTCTAGAAGGAACAATTATGCAACCATGTAAATTAAGAAATTTGATGAAATATAAATCACTATTCCACCAGACGATACAAAGGAGAATCCTAGAGATATGGATCTGTTCAGCTGTACATGTTGTGGCATGCTGTCACTGGGGACAAAATAATAGTGTGAAAATAAGATTAATAGTTACTGAAATTTTTCAAGGCATTGAGGTCAGATCTTGCTTGATGGAGATGTCAGACCATCAAACTGAAAGAGAAAGGGCAGGTCAAATACAGAAGCCATATTCAACTCTCAGTTTCTAAGTTCCCTGCATTAACAGTGTAATTTTCTTTATGTGCCCTCAGGAACTTAGTAATAAATTTGCTGATAGAAGTTGAAGCTCATGTTCTTTCCTATAAAACACACTTATACAGAAAAACAGTATGTGAAATCTGAAAAATTCCTACCACTTCACCAAGCTTTTATTAGATTTAGAAGTTGATCTTGTTTATCCATCAAATTTAAAATGAGGATCTCTAAAACCCAAACTGCCCTACAAAATTATGAAAACCCAACATTAATAACTGTTCCTGCTCAGAACAAGGCCTTTGGAGCAGCAAAATGCCTCATTCCATGTAAGGTCTGTGTTGTAAATAACTAACATAATTGCCAGGAAGAAAACACAGGGACTATGAACTACCAATATTCAGGCTTGCATCTGCTATTTTATGGAAAATTAAGGTGCTGTTCAAACTGTTCTTTTGCATGTAAATGATTCTCCATCACTTCTCCTGCTGGCCACACTATTTCTGATGGAAATAGTGTGGCCAGGATGCCACTGGCCTTCTTGCCACCTGGGCACACTGCTGACTCATGTTCAGGTGTCAATGAGCAACCCCAGGTACTTTTCCACGAGGCAGCTTTTCAGCCACCCTTTCCCAAACATGTAGCATTGCCTGGGGTTGTGACTGAAATGCGAGACCCAGCAAAACGTTGTTAATCTTGTACAATTGGCATCTACCCACTGATAAAACCTGTTCAGGTCCCTCTGCAGAGCCTCCCTACCATTGTAATGGTTTAGGGTCAGGGCAACCCAGAGTCCAACAACAGATGCTCTTTTTTAACCCCCCTCTCTCCCCTAAGGGGAAGAGAAAAGGAATAAGGGAGAGAGTCTTAGCAATTAAAAAAGGAAACTAGAACAATTTTAATGACAAGAACAATAATGGAATATATACAAATATGTACAAAACCAGTACTGAACCCAACCCCCCTGATGGTAATTACGTCACCATCACTGATGCTGTGGAATTGGCACAGGGAGAGTCCCAGACTGGGCCCTGCAGCAGACAGGAGCTGTGTTCAGGAGCTGGATTCTGACACCAGGTTCAGGAACACACCAATCGGGGTCGAAGGCAGTAAGGACAGAGTCTTCCTTGGTGCTCTGAGGGAGAAAACCCCTCAAGAGAGGAAGAACGCCACAACCCAAGCCGAGAGCCTAGCCCTCCAGCTAGCTTGCGTGCTTTTCTCTTGTGCTTAGAGACCCTCTGGACCCTCGAGCTTTATATACTGGATATGACGTCTATGGGCTGGAATACCTCGTTGGTCAGTTTGGGGTCACCTGTCCTGTCCACTTCTCCCTGAAGGTGTGGTCTTTCACTTTCTGTACCCCCAGTGTGATACACAAGTTGTAGCAGTGGCCTTGGTATCCTTGGTAGTAACTCTAAACATGAGGTGTTATCACTGCTAGAAGCAGACACTGTCGGCAAAACATGTTGCTAACTTCAGAAAGTGCAGTTAGTTAGAGAACCTGAGCTGAAAAGTAAAATCACCGAACAGAATTTGTTCAGTTCTCACTCAAACCAGGTCAACCATCAAGCAGATCAATGCTCCCACCGAATTTGGTGCCATCTGCAAACCTGCTCATACTAGCAGATTATAGAAGGAAATCAGATTGGTCAAGCAGAACCTTGATCTCCTGGTTGTCCTGCACTTGCCATGTGAGTTCACTCAAGGTGAACCTCTCCATAATTTTTCCAGGTACTGAGGTCAGACTGACAGGTCTGTAGTTCCCTTGATCCTCCTTCCATCCCTTCCTGTAGATGTGCATCACATTGGCAAGCATCTATGACATCAGTTTACAAATTAGATTTTCAAAAACTTATTTGACAAATATATCAGTTCATCTAAAGCCAGGTTCAGGAACATAAACCTGAAATTATTAGGAAGGTTGTTTCAACCAGTCTGTTAAGCCTGTGTCTGTGTCAAGCCTGTGTTATATCTGAGTTCAAAGCTGCTTTGGCTACAGTGTATATTTCTGTGAAATTGAAGCATGCGGTATCTTCAGACATGGATAAAAATAAACAAAAGTGGTGAAATCTACACATTGGAAAAATAATTTGTAACTATGCTCATATAATATCCCCTGTTACCTGATTCCATGAGACAAACAAACCTGAAACTATTTCAGAGGTGATAACAACATAAACCATCATCCTGAGAGATGATTAATAATAACACCTGACATATGTTCTACATATCACTCATTACTCCTGATTCTGTCGCCTATGAAGACTGTCTCCTCTCTAACTGCATGATCCTGGAATTTTCAATCTTTCTTTATATAGAACATTTAATGCCTATTTTTTCAATTCCCTTCATTCCTAATGTTTTTGTTTGGTTTGCTTTCATTTTTTAAGGACTGTTACTGAAGGCAGTAGCCGCAGGAGGACATACTATTGATTTATGAAATGGCAGCCTATATATTTGAATTTGAACTGTTGGTTTATGTTACAGGCTATCTAACTCCTACAGCTGAGTCCAACAGAGTATAGATCCACTCAGCTGTCAAAGGTGGGACTGGAGCTTGTGTATACAGATCTAGTCTACCTTTCAATGCTCTGGTTTGGATGAGGAAGTTAAGAGTCATTCAGCACAGGCTACAAAGCCCTCCTGAGAACCTGTGTACATATTTGGGCAATTAGGCTAGGCTAAGCTCTTTGTTGCTGTGGCTACACTGCTGGGGCTACCTGAACCACTCTTCAAAATGAGCTGGTGCAATGTACACCAGTTGGAGTCACTGCAGCCCTGCTGAGTAGCTCCAACCCTCAGTTCAAACAGGAGCTACAGAGAAAGGATGGAAGCAAACTCAGCTCTGTTCCCTTTGTTACCTGTTCTGTAACATGCAGCTGGAAAATAGGAGGCTTTTGTTTGTCAAGTAGATTCTGCACTGATGGAGCTCTCTGAAAAAGGAGAAGCCTTCATGCAGCAATAAGGGCAGTGTATACACTAAGCGTTCAATACTGAGTGTGCATATGTAACATGGTACCTAAGGACTCTTATACTTTAAATACAGGAACCTGACACTGCTGCTTTTCTGAAGAAAATAAAAAAGTCACACATTTAAGTGTATAAGGAGTAAGTACTTAATTTTAACCATCCACTTTCTGTAATATTTTAATTTTTACTGTAGTTTACATGATATATGTTAAATTATCTCATTCTGGCTCCTGTTTTTGTTGTGAATTGTTTACTTGTGTTTCTTCTGAGATACATAACAGGGCTAAAGATAAACTCTGAAAATGTGGGGAAAAAAAAGAAACCGGCATCTGTTTTTGCACTATAACCTTCTTATTCTATTTGTACAAATATAGAGTAATATGACTTCAAATATCAGGTTGGAGTCATACCTACTGATATAATTCTGAATATGACAGTAGTATCAAGAGAATTCAGCTAGGAGGGAAACATGTTTAGACTTAGGTACTGCACGGACACACTGTAAGACAGACTTCTGTATAAGGAGCTCACCTGTGTACAGGAGACAGAAAAGCTGAGAAGAAGCAAATATTAATGCCTTCATATTTTGAATGGATAATATAGCACACAAAAACTTAATGAATTTCCATGTCAGCTGATTAAAGTTGGAGGATATTAGGTATCTAATAACTCTTAAACTGCAGACTAAATTTATGAGTCTAGTTTGCATTTAATTTAGGAACCAAATTCTAAGTTGCTGAACCTCAGAGAGCTTTAACTAAAATTCATACAAAATCAACCAAAAACAAAAGCCCTCCCTCTCACTTGCCCCTGCCCCACCCCCCCATACCTCAGAAGAAACTCACAAGCATTAATACTGCTATTTTATCAGTAATGTCACTTGTGTTTCAGAAGATAACACTAATGACATGTCAATTGATATAGTGCATTTATGCTTGTTATGAAATAATTTGAGACAGGTACCTTAGTTTTGTACCTTTTTCATTCAAATAGTAAGAGCTGTCATTTTCAAGATGATGCACAATGGAGACACAATTGCTATTTAAAACATAAGACAAAAAAAAAATCCTTTTATATCCTTGCTTTGAGCTGGTGGCTTAAGAAGTCAGCCTTGATGATGCAAATAGCAACAGAGCCTTCGAGCTTAAAAGCTATCTTCATCTTGTGTTGAACAGAGCACAAACTGAATTTTAAAACCAAAGAGATGGGGCTATGCAGTTGCATTGGCAGAAAATCTAATTTTCAAGCTGCCCTTGGGCACCAAGACCAGCAGAATATTTGAAAGGACTGTATCGAGGATTATTGTTTGATCCATGTTTCAAGCTCAGAGTTCAGGATATTCTTCACTTTCTGTTGATAAACTCTCATAGGCAAAGCACATTACCTTACCACTCCAGATATCTTCCTTCAGATTAGGTGAGCTTGCAGGGAGCTGGATACAGATCAGAGAATGACAAGATACAAATAGGACACAAAGAACAGTTGGAACACCATCATCACTTCTGTGTTATGATTTCTCTTTGTTTTGTTATTAAGATTGTTTCAACCAGAACAATCTTATCCTTAGTTCCTAAAAATAAGTCTGACTAATAACTGTAGGCTTCATTTCAGCATAGTCATGTTAAAAAAAAACAAACACAAAAAAAACCCAAACCAACCAAGCAAACAAAACAAAAAACAAACAAACAAAACCAAACAAACAAAAAACAACCAAACAAAAAAACAAACAAACCTGTCCTG
Organism: Ceyx melanurus; assembly: GCA_024611195.1. Classification (NCBI taxonomy): domain Eukaryota; kingdom Metazoa; phylum Chordata; class Aves; order Coraciiformes; family Alcedinidae; genus Ceyx; species Ceyx melanurus. The sequence goes on along the minus strand of JANHGL010024648.1, from coordinate 42,549 downwards.
TCTATGAACAGTTATGAACAGCTATACATGAACAGTTTTAATTTACATAAACAAACATCCAGATTCGTGCATACATCCATTGTAAGTACTGTTGCTGACTGGGAGATGGAAGTGAAAGACTTTAAAGAGTGTTTTCAAGCTAAACTTGAAACAGAAAAATACACTCAGTAGCTGTTTCTGTTCATTGAAAAACAGTGTTTGTAACAGTCAAAAAATGTGCTGTTCTTCACTGGGCATTCAAGATAAATTGTTTGTAGAAAACACAGAATTAACTTTTGACAGAAGGAGAAAGCTTACAGTGAGCAGAAATGAAGTAAAAATAAAGAGAGTCTCAATTAGCTTTCAAAGGCTCTGATAATTAAAATCATTTAATAAGAAGCTCACTCGTTTCACCCTAAATGTGCTAGGTCAAAGAATTCTGTTTACTGAAAAGACAAGCTTCATATTTTGTCTGTGAATATATAGGGAGGATTCCTATAGTAATTCAACTTCATGACAGAAGAAAAAATTAGTCTGGACAGAAAAATTGCTTATATAAAAGACTTTCAAAGTTAGCTTAACCACTTTATAATAGATACAAACATGACTGGCAACCTGAAGTGACAGGCACTGTAATTGAAGAGGTTTAAGTTAGAATCAATGACTGAACTTTAAAGTGCTAATCAGAGGCATAATGTTGATCGATTTTGAACAATTTTAAGCCTACTTATCAAATGATCGAGACTGACAATTAGTAAAGCATTAAAATAATGAGTTCAGGAAAAAACAAAGGGTATTGATCTGAAATGGGGAGGAGGAACAGAGAAAAGACAGAATGCTTGAATTTCAGAATGAAAGATTTTTCTTAAGTGATGGAAACACATGTTCACTGCTGCTTAAATGCAGATAATAAACAAAAACTTAATTACAAAAAAAAGCCCTACTAAGTTTAGATGAGTGCTACAATGAAATAGTGGTGATGGGAATTATTCATAGTGAATAATGTGTTCAGAATTTATAAATATTTCTGGCTGAATATACATTACCCAAACAGTGCACATAATATCTACAGATATTATGGACATTTTTAGAAGCCTCTTAGCCTTTGGAGCACTGCAGTACTATTTTATGTGAGTATTCTGATGCTACTGGCCATTTCTAATTCACTTCTGTTGGGCAAACTCTACTCTTCCAATATATGGAACTCTGGGGTACAAGATCTGTCCCAGAAAATTTTATCACCATTTTTCTCTATCAAAGTAGCTCAAAACAACTGCAAGCATAAAGAGAGGGAACTGTCTTAATATCCACTAACAAAAGGAAAAGTATACATATGTTAAGCAAATGCCTACCAAAGACGAGACAGCACACGTAACAGCATTGGAATGCATATGGAGAGAAAAAATTGGAACCACTGAACCAGTTCAAGTGGTGAATGTGCAGATTGGGACACCTTCAGTTAAACTGACATATGTCCACTCAACACAATGCCTGACTGATGTACTTTAAAACAAGATATGCTATGAATACAAATAATCCCTAAATAGCAGGTCTGAATTCATGCACACTTATAAACTGGAGAGTGAAGTTTAAAAATTAAAATCCATGAATCATCTCTATCCTAGCTAAAAACAGAAGCCAACAACAGCTTTGAGGAAAACATTTAAAAAATCTTTAGCAGGGTTAGCATATCAGACTAATGGCATCATCTTAAAAAGACTAATTTTGCACAACACCAGGTCAGCTATTTGTGAAAAACACCATTTCAACTATACTTTTGACATCATATATATTGGAAAGTGAATTGTTAACAAGAGGGTAACAAATAGCATCCAACAAGGGCTACTCTCTAGATTTTTTTTCTTGTTGCAGTTTCAAACTTGTCTGCAGACACACACCGTCTTTGTTTATCTCTCTGAAATGCAAACATGTTCTGAAACACTCAATGCTACTTGTACTTTCAACTCTATTTTTTGCTGGCTTTGTAGGATAAAGCTCTTCATGGAAATGACAGAACCTCTAGTACACGCATCAGTTGTTCTCTGGCTGCATCAGTAGAATCATCCCTGACCTACTTTCCCATATTTTTTCCATCTGCACTTTTTAAGTATGTTCCTATTTACAGGTATGCCACTTGATGTCTTTCATCTTGTTTTTGAAAATGTCTCGTATATGGGAATTCTTCTCTACTACTGACCTTTCCAGATTCCATTATTTTGAGACTTCCCTACATGTTATTACAAATAATCACACTTGTTTAGGTCAGTGACTAATGATCAAACTAAGAATGAAACAGGCCTGTTACAGACCATCAAACAGAAAAGGAAAACTTATAACTGTCAAGTCTGAAGATTTAGATATCGAACCAAAAGTGAAATACTTCTTTTATATCCTATTCAAAAAAAAAAAAAAGAAAGGAGGAGACTAGAGGCCAGTGGCATCCTGGGGTGCACCAAGAAAACTGTGTCCAGCAGGTTTAGGCAGATCATCCTCACCCTCTACTCTGCCCTTGTGAGACCACACCTGGAATACTGTGTCCAGTTTTGGGCTCCCCATTTTGAGAGAGACAGGGAACTACTGGAAAGAGTCCAACGCAGTTATGAGGATGACTAAGGTACTTGAGCATCTCCCCTATGAAGAAAGACTGAGCAAACTGGGGCTGTTGAGTCTTGAGAGGAGGAGAGGGGACCTTATTAATGTCTATAAATATCTGAAAGGTGGGTGTCAAATGGAAGAAGCCAACCTCTTCTCTGTAGTTCCCAGCAATAGGACAAGGAACAATGAGCATATACTGCAGCAGAGAAGGTTCCACCTCAATATAAGGAGGAACTTCTTTACTGTAAGGGTGCCAGAGCACTGTAACAGGCTGCCCAGAGAGGTTGTGGAGTCTCCTTCTCTGGAGACTTTCAAAACCTGCATGGATGTGTTCCTGTGCATCATGGCCTAGGTAGGGATCCTGCTTTGGCAGGGGGATTAGACTCAATGATCTCCAGAGGTCCCTTCCAACACCTAACATACAATGATTCTATAGGTTAACCAAACCAAATACTGTGAGCAAGATACAAGCCTTAGTCAAGATGTTCAGGTACACCTCTGACAATGCAAAATATTTTGAATCATCTATAAATGCTTCAAAAGAGATTAGAGATTAACTAAATGAACAAGAACTAATGATGCAGGTTAAGTCATACTTTTGTAAACAATGGTAAATAACACCTTCAGAATATATACCCTCTTTTTTCTTTGTATAATCAGAAGATAAAACACTGAGTTCTTCTGAGTTCAAAAATTTGAATATGTGCTCAAATAAAAGAATCATTTGACAACGTCAGTGAAGGTAGTCAATACAAGCAGAATTTGTTTAACTTAACATTTCCTATCCAGCCTCAATTAATAATTTATGCTTCATTTAGAGGCATTCTACACCTTCCCAGATAATTCTTAATCCCACCAGTTTTATGATAGAAAGCAAGCATCTAGAGAGACAAATTACTACAGAGAAAATAATGTGACAAAAATAATGTTACTCCTAATTTGTATATTCTAAAAATAAGGCAAATAAAGGAGAGAGATCTATAGATTATTCTGTCTGAAACAACAGCAAAGCCCATGCAACAACACTCATGGGAAAAATAAATACCTTTAAGAGAATTCTTGGGATATGACATAGCCAATAGCAGCATCCTGATTTTCATTTAAATATTTAAGATGTAATGCCAAAACCTCAGCTGCTATAAACCATCATTATTCCATTTAAGTCAGTAAGACTTCATTAATTTACACTAGTAGAATGCTTGGTCAATAAAATCTGCAATAAAAGGAAAAAAATGAACAGATGGCAGCCAGAAAGATTAAGGGACTCTGTGAATTTAGCCAAAATAGAGAATATAACAAAACAAGGCCTTTATTCTTTGAGAAATAAACTAATGGACCTCATTTGGAAAGTGCTGTAGGAGCAGGGGCAGAAGCTTCAACATTATTTAGTCTTCTGACACATAAAAGAACCCAGTGTATAGACTGAAACTTAAAACCAGAAAAGCATACTTTCATTCAGGGGACCCTTTAAAATAACAGTATACACTTGTGCAAACCTCTTCAGACTTTTCTTCATCTAATTCCCATATGCCCTAACATATCTGTTCTTTTTGAACTCTGATGTGACTGTGCACTGTACTTCAATGGGGCACTATGGAATTTTATGAGCTAAGGATGACTTGTTGCTGCCTTAAGAGGAACATTCACCCAAGAACAACTACACACCATAATATGACTCACCTTCCAACTGCAGGAAGCATAGTTCTACATTGCCAAATGATTTTAATAAGCTAATTACTGCACGGGTTTTTTTGTTCTTGAGTTTATAAAAATGTAAGCAATATGAACTATTTTACTCAAGGAACAGGAGTGCGTATGAATTTGAGTTTGAATTTTGAACAGGAATATAAATAATTCCAGGCACAACTGTTGTAATTCTTGAAGTGCTTATAATTTCACTTCCAAGAATAAAAGATTGACACCTATATCTACAGATAGCTATAATTTTGTGTACACAAACAAAGCTCCTGTGAAGATTTGCTTTGAAAGAAGTATAGAAAGCTAAAATATTAAGAGTGCTTTGCTCCCCTGGGACCTAGTCAACTCCTCTTCCACCTTATCTTTAATTCAAGCAGTTAACATGCTAAATATTCTTCAGACCTACCAGAAAAGTATTTATACAGCTACGCATATCTGACAAACAACAAATTTGTTTATCATCAGTGTTTTTTACCAGATCTTTCCAGGGATCATTGACATACTGAGGAATTCTAGTGGTATACATGCATCATTACATATCTGGAATATAAGTATGAGGATAGTTGTACAAGCAGTTTTCTGGTCTAACTCTGAAAAACTCAATATACTTGGTATTTGAAATAAACCTTAGGTGTGCTATTTGTCATTATTGAGTAACATTTCTGATGCTGCTACAAATAGATGGACATAGGTTATGCTGTTTCTAATCATTTGAATTTCAATCATTGTGGACATTTTTAATAAATCCTGTCACAATACAGAAGGATTCATACACACATACCTCTATATTTTTTAATACATATTCTATCTCATTACTTACATAATATGTAAGAGTATATGTATAAATCTTTATATAAGCTCCTTGTATAAGATCCTTCTCAGTCCCACAAAGAAAACCCCTCAAACCATAGGTCTGCTCACACTAAGATCCTGATACACCGTAATAAGGGTTCTACCTAGAGAGAGGGGTGATGGCCTATTCAACTCATTAAATGCATCAGGAGTGAGCATCAAAGAGAAACTGCATTCTCAGACCTTCCCTTACTCAGATTCCTGAAAACACTTTGTATTGTCTTTATTTTGCTTTAAGCTTTTCTAAATCAAAGATATCAACATAAGTCACTCAAGAAGTGCTGCCTTGGGTGTCAAACTGCTGTGCATTCACAAGCTTTCCTTGTGTCTCCTCCTCCCTCCTATCAGTTCTGACCTTAGTCTACACTTCTCACTTTCTCTGACAAGCAAGACAAGACTATATGGTGTCTCTACATATGAGATGAAAACTTTTCACTTCCCCTTCTACCTAATGCTCATGTTGCAAGATTAAAAACCTCTAGAAAGCCAGCACACAGTAAAGAATTTCTGTTCTGATGCTGACTACAAATGTTCATTAATATAAGGAATAATGAGCACCTGACTGTATATTGAAAAGCTGCAGCTACAGTGGCAGTACCCCTTGGGATGTCATGTATCACAAAACCAGTACTTTATGGATATGATTAAAACAGCCAATTATTGTGAATCATGTTATTCTGAGTGTGCCATAATCCACAGAGTATTCTTAAATGTCCAGAATTTGCCAAAGGTTCTTACACATAAGAGTTAAACCTACTAAACCCAATTATTTACCATCTTAACTAAGGTATTTTACACTCACAAAGAGTTGCCATTAGACTGAAATAAAGATGTCTCCTCCTTTTGGTATCTATAAAGTTTTTTGGGAACATAGGAAAATACCTAAATGGATATGAAATCTAGCTAAATTTTGTATTCATATGTCAGAACAGCTAACAACTTTGTGGCCCAACCCAATGTCACTGGATTCTCAGAACAGTTCCTTCTTTTCAGTGATGGACTTTCAGGTGTCATTTTAAGAACCAGATCTTAGGCAAAAAAAGAACTGGACATTTCCATTAATAAGTGCATCTCTCCAAGTCAGACGTACCAAAGGAGTAAACATTCTTCCATTAGTGCCAAAGTATAGAAAGCAAGTATGGAATTATTTTACAAGTAAAATCTTATCTCCATAGCATCTCTTTCCTTGCCTCAGTATTTTCAAATCTTTTACATACATGGACAATATTGTTATATGGCATTAAAAAGCATTATACTTAAAAAATATGTATTTATAGAATGTCATAACAGAAAGTTGCTTACTCGAACTGAATCACTTAAACAAGAAGAAATTATACAGTCTATTAGAGCACCTGAGAACTGAGCAACACAGGCAACCTCCAATGCCAGAGGCACAGTTATTGCTGCCAGCAGAGTTTTAATGAAAATACTTCCTGAGATTTTTTGCTCCTTAACACTGAGGGTTTCTTTACCTTCATTTAAAGGAAGAAATGAGAAAAATACAATTATCTGTTAGCGTCTCTTACTTTCCTAAGTACAGCTGTACAGAGCAAATAAAGAGCAATGTTAGAAAATTAGCCCACAGGAAGGATGATTAGCTGAGTTAAACTGCCACAACTAAAAAGCCGAACTTGTTCAGTTTAAAAAAAGATACTTTTTTTATCATGTTGTGGGTATGCAGCCTGAGACCAATGGAGCACTTTATGAGAAACATGTTTTCAAGCAGTGCCACAGAATTTGCTAAAAGTTAGATTTTTCAGGTTTATTTTTGGGTTCAGATATAAAGGACTAATAATGTTGCAACCGCAAACAATTTTTTTTAATAACTATCCTAGTGCATTATGGGGCCGTTGTTTGAAACTTCTTGTGTTTTTCCAAGGGGGGTAATACAAAAATTCTGTTAAGAAGATATTACTACAGGAAGTGCTAGCCATTAAGTATGTTTGCACTCTTGCAAATTCTGGTAATTCCTGCGTATAATGCAATAAGGATTCTGCAGAGAGTGTGGAGTGGCAAATAGAAAAATAGCACATATGATGTTGGGTTCAATTCCGCTCTAAGCATAAGACAGTGCCAGAGCTTGTACTGTAAAGACAGTATTTATTTGTCTTTATGAGGCAACAAATGTTACACTATACATAAATATCACGATCACATTATAGTTTCAACTTAAACTAGCAAGAGGAGAAAGAAGGCTACTTCCTGCATTTGGCATAAAAGTTCCACAAAAGTACATTGTATGTAGCATACAACATGCTCTTGATTTTTTTAAATGCCATCAATTTCCTTTTGATTTTAGAAGCTCAGCTGATAAATGCACTAGGCAGTTTGGACAGGAAAAAGCAATGGAATCACATTATAGGAAACACAGCTTGCATTAGATTGGGAAGAATTTGATCTTGGGGAGTAGGGAGATGCAGCATCTTAGAGCAAAAACTCAATGATGATCTCACAAATTCCCTTCATGCTTTTCTGAACATGCACTGTGGGATTTATAATAAAAAAGCCTAATACTTCTAGACGTCAATGTACTTATCACCAGTACCCTGAAAATAACATCACTTCTGTACCCCACAAAGATATTAGCACTGAACGCTGGGTGATAATGAGTTGAAGCATGGATACATTTGATCTGCTTTCCTTATTCCTACATCTGAGTAGACCTGCCCTGGCTATAATTACTCTTGCAAACACCAAGTGACATCCACTGGCTGCACTTTACATCAGCTTTGCATTTCTATAATGCACTGAGCATACAATGAAAAAGATAAAACCTTCTTAAGTACAGTTTTACCCTGTAAATAAAATACATTTAAAATTTCCACATATGAATCTTGTCATTTTTACTTGCCCAGAGCAGGGTCTAAGACATCTTTCTTCTTGTGCAGGCTCTCTCTTGGAGATTTTCCCTTCAGCTCTACTCCATAATCTCTATTACAAGAAACAATTGACTCCTTCCCTGCTGTCACTGGTTCCTCCATTACCATGGCCATATAACTAGAAAGGGTATACCTCAAAAAAAAAGGTCTGTCTCTGTATAAGTCTGTCTGAAGGACCAAACTATACTTTAAAGTCTGTTGTTGCACTTGTCCTGAATTGTTGTCTGTGTTTGCTCTCCCTTTTGAAGCCCAAAGAAAAGCAATGGGAAGCCAAGGGCATGCACTGAGTCTGAGGTACTGAAGCGATACCTTGAGGGCTCCTGATTTCATCTTCTGGCCTTTTATACCTGTGCAATAGTTCTTAGTTTTGCACATTTTCGAGCTTCTTGAGCATTTCATGACTTCCAGACAAAAATTCATTTAGAACAACATAAAATTAAAATTTCTCAAAGAACTTTTTACTCATCATCATACCTTTTTTTTTTTTTTTTTTTACCTCCTTATTCCTGCAAGAACATACTAAAAAAATGGGAAAAATCCAAAAGAAGACTGAAAATGATTGATATAATTTGCAATTCCCTGTTCGCAATGAAGTTTGCCCAGAATTGAATGAAAACATGGACAAACATATTTACTTCAGTGAGATACCTGTATAGGAGCCTAACTATCCCAATCTCCCTATATTAGCAACAGACAGATAAGGAGAGATGGGATAAATCATTCCTGGGATGTGGTTATCTCTGTACTGATTGCAAGCCACTCTAAGGTGACCATGCTTCTAATTCAAGTTTTGCACCTGTGTCAAATTAGATTAGATGAATCCGAGTAAGAAAAGATGTCAAGATTTTTAATATCATGGGATTAGTACATGGTCAAGAGGCAGATAAAAATCCATATCAAATGTCTCTGATGTGTGTGATTATGTGGAGCACAGACACTACTCCTGGCAATGTGTGTTCTTTGGTTAGATTATTTAAAATTGTACCATTTGTGGAAGATGACATCATGTATAAGGTAGTTATTTTCTGAGCAATGAAGATGGCACAAAACTCTTTGATTACATAGAAAAGAAAGCACCTCTTTTTGGGAATTGTGTTAGCCTATGATTTAAATGTAACTTGAACTAACATATAAGAATCAAATATAATCATCAGAGAAAAAAAGTAAACACACAATAAAAAGGAAGGATTATTGTATCAGTGAATAAAACAAAGCAGTTAGTTACCTTTCCAGTGTGTCTCTGCCTTTTTATTTTATACTAGGATAATGAAGTTTCAAATTAATTATTTAAAGACTACAAATTTCAATAAAACAACAAAGATAAAAAAACGAAAAGTATACAGTACTTTTAACACTATTGCTAAAGTTACTTCGAAGGGCAGGTCACATTTGACCCCCAAGCCATCCCCTAACTACTGAGTTCTTCTGTTTGAACCCCCTTAGTTTGAGTTTCAAGACACTGCTATAAACTTAACTATTGTGTGCTTAAGGCAGGTGCAGCCATGAGAACAGAAATATCTCTACTGCTCTTTACAGTTAGTTCCTAATGCATCCCACTTTATATGAACTTCAATTTAAGGAGTAGCTTGGTAAAGTTGCTCCCAGGGTAAGACATCATTCTTTATTATTGTTTGGCCTATAGGTTCTGTTTAAAACAAAGAAACAAAAAATCTTGTCCTCAGTGTCCTTTAACTATTAACCCACAAAATATTTTATTATCAAACAAACCCATTTCTAGTTTAGGGGTCTGACTTTTTTCCACTGAGATAACTGCTAAAATTCCCACTGACTTTGAACATGCAATATCTTGCCCTTCACAGGAACAAAAAAGCCATCCTGATTCACTGACTGTGAAAGGCCAGATTTTATTTCTACAGGCCACTTTTCAAAAGTTTCCCTTTTCTCATTAGAGGGACATATTTACACATTTATGGGCCCAAGAATGCAAAGGTGACTTGCAACAGTCAGCATGGATTTACTAATTGTAAATGATTCTTGACCAACCTGGTTGCCTTCTATGATAAAATGACTGGAGTTATGCAGGAGGAGGAGGAAAGACAAGATGATTGTATTTATGCTGTCTTTAGCAAGACTAAAGACACACAATATTTTACCACAAAAGTCTTTTATCCAAGTTACTATTTTACAATCTGGATGGGCGAATGAGTAGATAGATAAAAGTTGTTTGGATGATCAGTTTGGAGGGCCATGGTTGGACGATCATATGCTGCCTGAAGATCAGTAAGTAGGGGAGTATCAAAGGAGTTTATCCTGGAACCTGTTCTGTTTCACATCTCTCTTAATGACCTAAAGGAAGCAACAGAGTAGACTCTCTTCAGGCTCCCTGAAGATATCAAATTAGAGGGACCAGCTGAGATGCTTGAGGACAGAGATACCATAAAGAGGGTGCCAGAGAGGTTGGAGGAATGGGCCAACAAGAATACCATGCAATATGACATTGTGTGCCCAGCCCCACAACAGGGAAAGAAGACCCTCCTGCAATGACACAACCTTGGCAATAAGCTTGCATCTCTGAGACAAAAACTCTGGTTGTCAATGACAGGCTCTTAATGTCAATGCATACTGCAAGGAAGACATACATCAGGTATCAATTTAATTGAGAGGTTCAGACTGCATATAAGAAAATCTTTTCCATCACGAGGACACTCAGGTATTAAAATAAGTTGCCCAGAGAGGCTGTTCAAACAGCCTTCATCCTTGGAGGGTTTCAAGTTCTGACCAAAAAAGTCGAAATAACTTAGTCTGTCGTAGATGGCTCTGCTTAGATCAGGAGATTGGGTTAGACTGGGTCTTTTCCAACCCAAAATAGATTGTGAAATATGAATGCAGAAAAACAAGAATATACAAAAGCAGAGATCCCGGCCTAGGACAGGCAGCTAATCAATTAAACAGAGTTACTGTAAGACAAAAGAGCTTTAAGGCATTAGGCCTGAACAACGCTTCCAAACTTTACCTTGTTGAGGTTTCATCTTTGTTAGCCTGAATCACACCTATAAGTGCTGAACTGCTGTCATAAAGAAACCATCCTTTAATTCCTCACTGCTTGGCTTTGCAACCATAGAACCAACTGAATGTAGGAGGTACATGCAGAACTCAACAGTGCTGGAGTCCATGAAGGTTCCAAGCAAAGGGATGGCCATGAGGACCTTCCCTACTCATATCTAACCCACACACTGGAAGACAGACAACCAATACTATTAGACTTAATCTAGGAAGGACTTCCACAGCATCAGGCTTCATATAATTGCCCTGAGTACTATGTCTCTTAAAAATGCTTTGTTCATGGAGAACAGCAATTATCCTCTTGAAAATGATACAAGAGAATGGCTCCATATCTGTAAGTAATGATACTTTTTCAGAAAGGACAGAAAATTATTCTTTTCTAAGTGAGCATGACCCATGAGGGAAGCAAGATGCATGAAAAACACATGAAAAGCAACTTTGTATCTTGGATGTATCTTCACATTATTTGATTATTTTTTTTTTAATTTCCTGTGTTTTCCTTTTCATGTTCTGAAATACTTTTGAAAGCATTTCAAAAGCTTAATTCTCTATCTCAAGCCACTTCAATATGCAAACTTCAATAAGGAAATAATATTCTGTTTACTATACAAATAGATAACATTTTTAATTGAAATCATATTTCTGTGTAATGGCTCACCCCAAAAAGCTTTCAGGCTCCCACTACACTTTTCTTCAATTGCTCCCTCAGTATTCAAATTATTCTGTCTTGAAATTATGAACAATAAAACCCTCTTATAAAAGGTATACTAGCACTTACAAGTTTTCTATTATAACATTACAAAAAAAATACTATTTTGAAAACAGAATTGTTCATTTAATCATCTCTGAAATCACAGTGTTTTCTGTGTTACATGTTCCAACACTAGTCACTCAGTTGCTCCCTGAATATTATCATATTCTGTAACAAGATTTTATAGACAGTAAAAATCCTCCAATATATATAAAGCACCAGTTCTAAACATATGCCAAAGTTTCATGAAGGCCAGGTAGCAGTGGAGATAAATGAATAAATAAGGGATACCCACACCATACACTTGGAGTTTGTTTTTTGTTTGCTTTTTAATCTCCAAGACTGTAACAGGCAAACAAGATTAAGTGCAAAATCATTTCAAATTCATTTCAAATTAATTTTACACTCCTGTGTAGAACTAAATTCTTCATATTACCTAACTGTCGGTGACTAAAATCAACAAAAACATTAACTGTGTAAATCCATAACAGTAAGAGTAGTAAGCTAGAAGAAACTTACAGAAGGAGAGCTAGTCAGCTGGTCTTCTAACCTGGACACTCTGTGGCACTGTATCCTGGGGTATGTTTGATGTCTCAGAATGTAACCCTTGTCGACATCATCCTGGAGGGATTCCCAAATTCAACACTGCAGCCTATATGAAGAATCTTATTTGCACGTGGTCTGTACACAGTAGGTTGATTCATGAGCATGCACTGGATTATCAAAATTCAAGGTGCTTAGTTTAAATTCATTAAGTCCCACATTTCATTTTTGCAGATGCATAGGCATTGCCACTAGTCAACTAGGGAAAGAAGACAAGTGTTTTGGGTGTTTCCTGGTATGCCTGGTGCTGGGTCTGATCACATTTCCCCCTTTGGTTACTCAAATTGAGTGCAACAGACTACCCCATGTTTGATGCCAAAAACATAGTTCAGTAAAGATTGCTAGTTGCCTTTTATTGTCAAGGTAATTGGTCCATATAGTTTACAGAATATTTATCAATGTTCTCATTGTACAGTGTATTATAATGAGAGCGAATACAAAGTACAATATACATTACTAGCAATTTTGAGGGTGTTTACTTGTACTAAGTATTTAACAGTCTATTACACAGCAGCAAAAACAAATGTAATTTATAAAAATCCCCACTTAGAAGACTTCATAACTATAGGAAAAACAGAGCATCCATACCTGACTTCCACAGGAGATCCACCTGTGGTGGCAAAGCTATTTGTTCATCACACCACTTTGCAGAAGCTACACTAATAGTAGCAACTTTTCACTTGGGTGTGTGCATCTGTGCTTGGGGCCTTGAACATCCTGGTTGGGGTTTCACATCCTCATTCAACCTGGGCATGCTCGCAGAGCTTAGTGTTTGAAACATAATCTAAGACACCTAAAATATGTAGCAAACAAAACCAAAGCTTGACTGTTTTCTATGACAGCATAAATCCCACAAAGTGAGGGATGGCACGGTACCTGAAAGTCAAGACAGTCCATGTTTTAAATTTTGGGTACTGCAGAGGCACTCTCAACACTTTGTGAACAGCTTAAACACTGCAGCCCGCATTAGCAAGAGACTGGCATAAGTGAGCAACAAATTTAATTTCCATGAGATAAGCCAAACAGAAAGGGCTGTGCATTTCAAACGAGAAGCAGTGCTGTCTCTCAAGTGTGCTGTATGCTGAACATGTCAGCGTCTCACTCACTGACATTCTCTCCCTCCATACAGCAAAGTCATACAAAAAAAGTAATACTTTTACAAGACATACCCAACTGTTGTCCCAAACATCAAACACAAAATACTTACTAAAGAGAGGATCTTCCCTAATTAAAATACTATCAATTTCCCAGCTCGTCATAGACAACTCCTAGAGGAAGGAAGCACTTCTGACATCAGATATTCAAGCAGAACTAAGATAATCCAATATATAGATCTAATTATATACATATGAAAGAAATCAAGACCTACTCCTTTCTGTTGCAATAACTCAAAAGAAGGGACACTGACCTGGATCTTTGAAGTCTGTGGCAAAACTTTGTTCCATACCGTGTGGAAGTAAAAAGGCTGAGCATGCACTTTTTTCTATCATAGATGGATTGCCTGATTTTAATGAGCTAAATGCCTGCAGCTTTTACAGCATTGGAGACTGAAGTCTAAATTTTTCCAGGCAAAAAATAGGCTAAATTCCTCTTTATCAAAGTCTTTGACAATAGATGTGTAATTTTCAAAATAGCAGCAACATATCTGGAATATCAGTAAAATAAGCTAAAACATTACCCATTTTTATGAAGTCTTACTCACTTAATCATTGCTGTTTAAGTACATAAAAGATTACATAAAAACAGAAATAGTTTACCAGTGGATCCATTTCTTGCTTATATAGCTTCTTAGCACAAGTAGAGAAGCAATAAATTTAGGGTCTGTGACCATGCCAACTTTCCCAATGTCCACAACTTTCAATAAACAGAAATTCCTCCCTTACAAAATGTTATTTTCATACCTTTCAAATATTCAACATTATGTAAATGTAGATTTTTCTCCAGAGTTAGCAACTGCTATGAATTCTTACCAGGATATTTGAAAACTCTTCTATTTTTCTTTTTAATCAGAACATCTGAAAGTAAAATGTGGCTCTTTTTTTCCTCTATGAGAAATGGATAATTAAAAAATCCCTGCACTTATAAAAAATATTTAATTAAAATTATAATGAAAATGCATAAAGAAAATGTATTCCCTGGCTTTTAAAAAAAGAATTGGAGTCTGTAAGTACATTCAAGTAAAGAATCTTTCATTATCACCCTAGATAATTTACAAATGTTGAGACATATTTCAAATTTCAAAAAACAATTATTTCAATCTCTTCATTTGTAAAACTGCAGGTAAGGTAAGATCTGTTTTATGGGTAAAAAGTATACAGTATATAGGTATTTATAGAGGCTCCCTCTCAGGATAGTTGGAATCCCAGAAACCCTCAGAAAACAGAAGAGAAAAAAACATTGAAAATTAAATTTTTATCATTTTGATTGCATTTATTGTGTAAGAATAGAAGACAGCGATGACAAAAAAAGGTATAACAAAGATGTTAAAAAAATAAACCATCAAAGTTGAATACATTTAAAGTAAATCATAGAATGGTTAGAGCTGGAAGGAGCCTCCAAAGGTCATCTAGACCAGCCCCCCTGCAGTGAGCAGAGACACCCTCAACTAGACCAGGCTGCTCAGAGCCTTGTCCAGCTTCACCTTGAATACCTCCAGGGATGGGGCCTCAACCACCTCCCTGGGGAGCCTATTTCACTGTTCTACCACCCTCAAGGTAAATAACTTATTCCTGATATCTAGCCTAAATCTACTCTTATCTAATTTAAAACCATTGCCCCTCATCCTTTCAGTAGAGGCCCTTGTAAACAGCCCCTCTCCAGCCTTCCTGTAGGCCACCTTCAGGTACTGGAAGGTGGCTATAAGGTCTCCCCAGAGCCTTCTCTTCTCCAGGCTGAACAACCCCAGCTCCTTCAACCTGTCCTCATAGGAGAAGTGTTTCTTAAGCTTGTACTTTGAACAGAGAGGATAATTAATGGTTTTGAGAACTTACAAAATAGCTTGGCTGACCCTCTACTCCCAAGTGCTGGACACTCAAATGACTTCTTTTTCCTATGTTCTGATCTGACTCAACAAGTAGCTATGGTTTTCATGCAGAAGTTGAGATCTGGCCTGCAGAAAGCCAGATCAGAGATCAGAACAGTCTCAAAACAGTCCTTCGTCTGTGACAATAGTGGCCTGCGTAACTGAAAGGAGCTTGACTTCAGAAGGGAACAGAGGGTATAAGCATATGATTCCAGAGTCTTGGATCCAGCTAAGTAACCATCCAAAGGTGAACTTTGTCTTTCTCATTTGGGTGAACATTCTAAGTGTATGTTAAATTTCAAGCATGCATGAGATTTAAGTATTATGATTAAATATCACTTTAGTGTTGTCTTCAAGAAGGATATTTTCCTAAAAACTGATCTGTAGTGATAAAGTTAACCTTTAGGAGAAGTGTGTTTTGTTAGTCTACACTGGGGAGGATGCTTCAGTAGAAATCTTTCACTAAGTAATAGTAGTACTTCTTGTCTTACCTTCTCAAACACCTATACTTAAGAATAGTTCAAGCATCAAGTCAGGCTTCAAAAGCCTTCTTGACACCTAATCTCCTACCTATATCTCAAACCTGATTTTGAAATAAAGATTCATTTTCATAAATAAGGATACTTAGAAATAAATATTTAAGTGTTATTAGAGGACAATGCTAAGGATGTCCAATAGAAATGCATGCATCAGGCCAAAGAAGAGTTCTGCAGTGAAAATTTCCAGCTCAAGGGAAGAAGTTTCTCTGCAGAGCTGAATCTGTCACTGCAGCAGCTCTCACACTATAACAGGATTCACTGAGCATGTGCCTAGGCCTTGCTCAGCTTATCAGAGCTTTACCACACTGTGGAGTGGGCTAAAGCAAAATCAGAAGACAGATCCTTGCCAATTGTCTCCTTCTCATCATCCCAGGAAATACACCTAGGTTGGATAAGTGTGCAGCAAGCAAGAATCTTCTGTCTTATAATTTTGTCATCATATTACCTTTTCATAGCAATAGTGGAAAAATATTGGATGGCTAAGCATTTGTTTTGCAGAAATGCTAGATAATTTAGACAATAGATTACTGAGGCTTTAGCTTATAAAACACCTAATATTTTTATAAACAAGACTGAAAATTCAAATTTAGGTGCATTTCAAACAAAAAACATGGGCCTGTCTTTATTTTAATATCAGTGAAAATGAAATAAATTTCTTGGTTTCAGTGGAAGTCACCGAAGCTCCTTACAGCTACTAATACTTGGAAAGGTAACTGAAAACTTAATGCAACCAAGGTCTACCATCAGCTAATGTAAATTTACTTATTTTTGGTTACCACAACAATAGAGACAAAAAAAGCTAAGGTGTAAAAAAGATTTCTACAAATACAGTCAGGAAATAAAATCAAGACTATAGAAAGGGTGGCTTCTTTTATATTTTTTAAGGGAGAAAGCAATTACAAGGCAGAAGCTATTACAACAGAGATATGAGTGCACAAGTATTGAAGTAAAATGTACTGTCTGCATGCAATAGAGAACTAATAAGAGAGTTCCACATCTCACTACACACTGGTTTTCGCTACCATTAATTCTGTCAGTGAGAATTGGCATTGCTGTCATAATATTATTATGCTTAGTAGTATTATTGCAAGAACAGGGCCAATAAAATCATCATGGACACCTTGCAGTGGCTACCTTTGTGCAAATGAAACAGATGAGAAGGAAAAGCACATAGAGAATTTCTTCCAACTTCACCCTTAGAAAAAGCAACTGTATAGGAAAATTTGTCCTGCCTCCTGCTGACAGCATCATAAAGTCCAAATAAAGCATCTCTCAGAAAGCTGGGAGAGACATAAGTCCAGCTCTCTACACTGGGTACCAGCTGCTACACACACTCTGCATCTGATAGCATTCCTCCAGCAAGGAGTGCAGTCACCTGACAATCCTCAACTCCCCCACAAGCCTTAGAGGTGATGTAGACTCATGGTTGCCTCAGACTGTACATTACTAGGCAGACTTCCTAGACCAAGCTTCAAATTCACCTCCACGCTTGCCCTGCTCTTAAAGCACTCCTAGGTAGTCCTTTAAGATTTCTAGAAATAAAGAGGAAAACAGGAAAGACAGTACTTAAACTTATGTACTGTCACAATACTTGTGGTGCCACATGAAAAGCAAGCTTTTTCAGTATTGTAGAGTTGCATTTACGATTCATTGTCCTGGCAACGTTGTGCACAAATCCCAGCAGGAGTCAGCTAGTAATATCCAATACATTGAGATGAGAGCATTTCCCCAAATGTTTTTGACTTTCCAAAGCTACTGTCAGATTGTTATTTAGAAGAACATGCAAGTGGGCTAATCCACTGAGGTAAAACATTTGTTTATAGATACAGGGTCAGTTTGGTGAATAATCAATATGAAAGTATGTGCTCACCAGAATTTATTATTATATTTTAGAAATAATTAATATTAATATGAGTGGGCAAGGGGAATGGTAGAGAAAACATTCATCTATAATAGCCTCCTAGTGCATACTATTTCTATTTTTCCTTAGAACAGAAAGATTTAGGTCAGAAAATATTGCTCTTGGGAAACAACTAGTTCATTTACAAATCCTCCTTGGAATGAACACACTCTTGGCAGGTTAACATTTGCCTAAAGGGGTCTCTGATGAGAAGAAAAAAGGAGTTTGGTTTCCATCACAGTCAGTCCATTAGCTTTAGCCTAGATGAACACACACTCAGCATTCAGAGACATGAAAAAAAGACGTATCGCCTCAAAACAAGAAAAAGGAGGCAGGGCAGGGAAAGAATGCTAGTAGTATTTTGGTAAACAAACAAGCAAACACAAAAATTTAAAAAAAACCAACAACAAACAAAAAAACCCAAACAACCCCAAAACAACAAAAAACATGTAAGAAATCACTTTGATTTTGGTTTGTGGTGAGTTTTTAAATGGTGTAATAGCCCCTGGTTTAATTACCTGGCTGGTATGGCATATTTAACAATTCAACCTCAAAGAAGCAGCTTCTTTTTCAAGAACTTTACCTTCTTACTCCCTCTAGTGATCTGAGAAATCATGCACAATTTTACTTTGTCTTAACTATACTATTTTACTCCTTATTTCCTTTCTCTTCATGTCCAACTGAAGTGACTTGATATTGACATTATTATTGAAATAATTTGAAATTTAAACCTTCACCTGGCATGCCACTAAGTAGTCCAAATTGTAACATCCTTTACATTGCTCAAAATAATATGTCTTACCTTTAGAAGGCAAAACAATATTTGTACTTGAGACACTAACTACAAATATATGCATTACTATATATTACTCCAGTTTCTTCTAAACAGACACTCTAATCAGACACTGGTATCATAGACCCAAATTATGATAATCAGTTCAACTTTTCTAGAACCAAAGAAAAACTGTGTGCACATTGTACTTAGTTCCTTATCTGCATCATGGTTCAAATACATAAAAATTGTGACTATCAGCTTCAAGAACACAAGTTTCTAAGCTTAAAGGAAAAGCAAACCTCCACTAGCTGTCAACATTAACACTTTGAGCCTGTTTTATATGGCAGTATTCCTGAATAATGAATGCCTGAACCACTTGATTATGTATGAGAAGCAGTACTGCTACACTTGCACAGGGTAGCAACCAGCAAATTCGTATTATTCCCCAAACACCACTACTATTACATTTTAAAGGTTTATCTTTACTTTTAAAAAGAAAAGTTGTAAAGCTCAGACCTAAACCATGAACACAGAATGACACACTGGCTGCCTGCAACTCCAGTCTACCCCAAAACAATGCTGTTCCCAGGCACCTCAGTGGAACAATTTAAAGTCTAAAACATCAAGCTAGCAAGACAAGACTGTGTGAATTAGCTTCCTAATGACTAGAAGTACTTATTCTATCAGCATCTGTAGAATCTACTGTGAAAAACATTATTCTGTGATCAAAACATGGGCAGAGTCTGGAAAAATAGGACTTATCATGTTTCTAGTCTGACTTCCGCCAGTAGCAATCTGGAAATATCCTCATGGTAATAAAATGTAATGGAACCAATTCTTGTGCTGCTGCATCAGCAAAATCCTCCTGCCACTGCCTAAATTAGAGATGGGGAAGAGAAGAGCCCTTGTTTCTTGTAGTTTTCAAAGACACTTCTAAAAGCTACTTTTTCTTGTAGAGGAACATCTTGGAACAGAAAGATAACAAATAAAACCTTTTATAATTTTTTTCTAACTTTACAAATTACTGTGGCAAGCTTGTTATAGGCAGTTCTGCTCTTAATACATAAGTGTTATTTAAAGTTCCCGTATATAATCAAATGTCATATTCTTTAATGTTACATCAACAAGGCAAAACTTTTCACTTGTATACTTCAATTTCAGTTCCATTTCCTTCACCATGACGTGGCTAAGTCTTGGAAGAAAGATTTAAGGCAGCTGCTGCACAGAAAGAAAAACTAAGATAACGATGAATACTAGTAAAAGCTTTAGTTTCATGCCTAAAGCTGAATCACTGATACAGTGATAGATCTTTTTGATACACAGATGTACCTTTTGAGAAATCAACTCAAAACACTTTAAAGGGTCTACATAATGTTGTCTTAACAAACAGGGTCATATTCCCTTCTTTAGAAAATCAATTCAATGTGAATCAAGAAAATGACTCATCCTTATTTCCTCCCAGTCTTTAATGTTTTTGGCTGCTCATAATTTGGTTTCAGATCAAAGAAAGATAAAAGTAAATTAAAGATTCTTCTGATCTGTTATTCATATCTGACCAAAATATATTTCCTTTTACCTACTGCATAATAGCTCATATTATGTATTTTATTGTGTTTTAGGGAGAAAATGGAAAACAATATGTCTAAGGAAAATTGAGATTTATTTCAATTTAGTAAATAATATAACTGCAGATATCTCCCCCCACCAAAAAGAAACAAACAAAACAAAAAAACACAAACAAACAAAAAACCCCATAGGAAATAAAGAGGAGGAATAACAAGAAAAACAAAACAAAAACAACAAAACCCCAGGAGAATGGCTTAAATTTTACTGGTTTCTCAACAAATATTATTTGTTATTCTTTGGAAAAGACAACTGACAATGCTTTTGAGTAGATACATTTCAATAACTGCAGACCAGATGACCCTGATTAAGAACCTATTACAATATATGGGAAGTCCATGCAAGGACTATTCCTTTCCCTGAAGAAAATCATAGGGAAAAAGCATGTTATATCCTGAACAGTCACAGACCTGTCTTTGCACAGCTGACAGTTGAAATAAATGCTTTTTGCTGCAAGAAGCTGAATGAATTAACAGGTCCTTCTTCAACTAACACTTGCTTCTTTGGCACAACAAAAGAATAAATATGAAGGAATAAAAATATAGCACTTTAAGGTATTGTTCATATATGGTTGCATTGGATCAGAAACTAGCTTTGGAATATTTTTATCTGTGATACTTGAAACTTTTCTGTAAATATCTTTATTTCAAATATAGACTTTATAAAAGTGTTCACATTTCTTTGGACTAGTCAAAGGGAAAAAACCAGATGGATCAAAAATCATAAGATTTCTCATAGCTCTTCTAATCAAGATGAAAGAGACTTGCAATAATGTATATCAATATCTAAATTAAGTATGCACTTGATATAAGGTGTTTTGCATTCCTCATAATATATAAGGCTCAAGAATGCATACACATTGGACATCTCTGCTCCTCCCATCTTTCAACAATTACAAAATTCTTTGCAAGTTTGATTATTATTTAGCCTGCCATTGAGACAAACCCAGCTTTGGATTAATGCACAATAACACATTCTAAATGAAATGTAACTGTGAGAACGCTTAGGTTTTTGAAATTTAAAGACGGAAGTAGTAATGAATATTTTCCTTACAATTAGCACATAGAATAATAGAAATGGCTTCAAGCTAAATAATTTTAACAATTAGAAATATATAATTAAGGGCATTCTTTATTCACATTTAGATTTAAGGTAGAAGTCTATAGAGTATATAAACACAATAACTCACAACTTCAAAACACATTTCTGTGAATACTATTTTTAAAATTTACTAGAAAAACGTTTTTTAATATAAAAATATTTAACTGCTTCTATGTTACGCAGTTGCTGAACATCATGAAAAATCTAATTGCACAGCTTGCAATGACTTTTAAATATAATTTTGTGCATTAACTTTTACTATCTGTTCATCAAAAACATACAGTTAATAAAAAAGAGACAACTAATTTTGTCTCAGTGACCAAAATGTAAAAACCTCTCAGCTCTGGGCCATCAAAACATTTCAGTTACTAGTTGTCCACTGATAAGTGCCACTTCTAATCAGTTAGTTTTGAAATTGGAAAAAAAACCTCCAATAAAATGACACTTCAAAATGTAGTGCATTACCTCAATTCTTACCTTTCATACACTGAGAATATTGTCTTATCTAAATTCAACTTGTTTTGGATTCACATATTGCTAACAGAATTATTCATAATAACAGACATCTAAGAAAACAATTTCAGGTTCTTCTTATTAGACAATTATCATTAGCTACAAAGTACTACATGACTACAACTCGTCAGTTAGATCATTACATGCATACTCCATTTGATTCAGAATAAATGTCACACACTCGACTCAAGTTCTCAGCTATAATTATTAAAGGCTTAAGAACTGGCTCTGAATAAAATTAAAAGCAAAACAAAACACAAACTTCAAGTTTTGTAGAATTTTAATCATGTTCCAAAAGATTTGAGTCTGAGTAGAGAGTTTAGTTTTTTCAGAGGGTCTAGTTATTGTATATAGTAAGGTATGTAGATCAGGCATTGAGTAGTGACAAAATTCTCTATGGAATAATGTTTGTGATTTCTCTATTTCAGCATAAACTACAAGTAAAAGTGTGTCTAATAATTCTCGAGTTATGAACATTACACTTATAAACTAACATTATTGCTTCACTAGGAGTGTGAAAGGAATCCTTACACTGCAACACATTAGAGGACTCTATTATTTTCTTGCTGCATACTGTATAGTTAGTTGCATCCCAAGGCACTTCTTCAAATTGTCCATGGTATGCACCAGCAGCCTAACAGGCAGCAAAATTACTTCTATATACTATATTGTAAGAACGTTAGGGGTAGGAAGACACCTCTGGAGAACATTGGAAGTCTCCAGAGAAGGAGATTTCACAGCCTCTCTGGACAGCCTGTTCCAGTGATGTCACTCTCACAGTAATGAAATTTTTCCTCACATTGAGGTGTTTCACCTTGCTACCATTACCTCTCATCCTATCACAGGACACCACTGAAAAGAGACTGGTGCCTTCTACTTGACACCCACCCTTCAGATATCTGTAAACATTAATAAGATCCTCCCTGTCTTTTTTTCCAGGCTAAACAGCCCCAGGGCTCTCAGCCTTTCCTCAAGTGATGTTCCAGCCCCTTAATCATCTCTGGAGCTCTTTGACTCTCTCGTGCCAAGGGGAAGTGTGCTAGATTAGATTATAGTATACAGTCCTGCTCTCGCAGGGTGACTGGACTCAAAGTTCTCCATGGTCCCTTCCAACTCCTGACATCCTGTGATCCTGTGAACCTTCCTCAACATGCTGGCCACACTCTTCTTTATGCATCCTAGGATACCATTTGCATTCCTGGCCACAAGGTCACGTTGTTCCATATAGAACTTACTGTCTCCCAAGTCACGAAGGTCCCTCTCCGTGAAGCTCTTTTCCAGAGGGTCTACCCCTGACATGTACTGGTACATGGTATTGTTCCCCCCACAAGGTGAAGGATTCTACACTTATTCTTGTTGAATTTCATTAGGTTTGCCTTTGTCCAGATCCCCAGTGTGTCCAGATCTTGCTGGAAGGCAGCACAGCCTTCTGGTGTATCAGCCGGTCCACCAAGTTTATTATCATCAGCAAACTTGCTGAGGGTGTACTCTGTCCCTTCATTCAGGTCATTGATGAAGATGCTGAATAAGACTAGACCCAGAACTATCCTCTGGGGAGCACTAATACTTACGGGTCACAAGATGGACTCTGCACCACAGATCATGAGCCTGAGCTCTATTGTTCAGTTCTCAATCCATCTCACTCTCTGCTCTTCTAACCCACACTTCCCGAGCTTACCCACAAGGATGTTATGGGAGACAGTGTCAAAAGCCTTGCTGAACTCAAGGTAGACAACATCCACTGCTCCCCCTGCATCTACCCATTTAGTCACAGCATCATAGAAGGCTATCAGATTAGTCAGACATGACTTCCCTTTAGTAAATCCATTCTGGCTGCTCTTGATAAACTTATTTTCACCCATTCTCTAGAATGAGATGCTTCATCACTTTTCCAGGGATTGAGGCGAGGTTTACTGGTCTGTAAACCAGACTCTTCCTTCTTGCCTTTTTTGAAGACTAGAGTAACATTGGCTTTCCTCCAGTCCTCAGTCACCTCATCTATTCTCCATGATCTTTCAAAAATAATTGAGAGTAGTAGAGCAACAACATCAGCAGCTCCCTCAGCACTAATGAGCACAGCACATCAAGGGCGCATGGATTTGTGTGTGTTCAGTTTAGGCAGGTGATTTCTAACCCAATCTTCATCAACCAGTAGAGAGACTTTCTCCTTCCAGGCTTTCACTCTTACTCCTAGGGTCAGGGAGGGCTGGTCTTAGCAGTGAAGACTGAAGCAAAGAAGGGCTTCAGTAACTCCAGTACATCCTCTGTCACTAGCTCTCCTGCATCATTCATCAGTGGGCCCACATTTTCCCTTGTCTTCCTTTTTCCTTTGATGTATTTGAAGAAACCCTTCCTGTTCTCCTTTACTTCCTCTGACAGAGTTAATTCCAAGAGGGCCTTGGCTTTCTTAATGACCAGAAGTATGTTCATTAATACAAGGTCCAGCAGCATTCCCTTTCTCCTCAGCACTTCGAACACCTGAGGAAGTTATTATCATTGATGCATTACAAGAGCCTTCTGGACTGAGTATAACTCGCTCTGTGTGTGGTCTTTCCAACAAATAACAGGGTGATTGAAGTCACTCAGGATCACCAGGACATATGAGAGCTCTGCACCCCCTTGTAAGATTCTCTTCCTCCCTTTGAGAAAGTTATTTCCTATTAGGTGTCAGCAAACCTGGTACTGTATCCTGTTGTCAAAAAAGCCAAAATTGTTATGGTGACATCAGCTATGGAGCCATGTATTAACAGACTCTCTATTTGTACTTTGTGGGAAAGCAGATATGAAACTCAGTTATTTGATCTGCCTAAGCTAAAGATATACAAACACTTCCACAGTGCCTGTAGATTATGTCTCTGATAATGTCTCTAATTATGGCTTTTATGGAGTCATTGTGAGAGGAGACAGGTTTACCCCAACAAGTATTTCCATGTATTAATAGGCATGAGGACACTGATAGAACAATATTCATTGTGATTTTTTAAAATCATAAAAAAGAAAAATAGTTTGATTTGTTTCAGTGGTCCATCATTATTCAGTATGGAGAATTCATCCATTAAAACATTCAGCAGTGGCTTGCCTTTGATAGCAGCAGACTTGCTTTCTGTGCAAGAATAAGATAGTTGTGCTAAGATTTCTGCTGCTGATCTTCATTGCACTTGCGGCATCAGTTTTATTTGTAAGACAAGTACCTAACATGCAGCTCGGGAAGCATTTTCTTTATAGTTGTAGGTCTCAGGAAATCTTTCTGACCTAGTGAGCTCTCAAATTCTGAAAGAACTTGCACTGCTAACTTTGATCTCTCCAGTCTTTAGAAAGAAAAACTCAAAATGCTGACATAAAAAGATTAAGTTTTATTAAACTGAATCAAAGAAAGTGTCAGCTTTACTACTTACTAGGAAAAGACCAGGAAAGCAATATTCTTACCTAAATTGGGTCTAGACTGATATAGGAGCGAAGCAGTTGCAGAAAGAGTCAGATTCAACTGTCTAATTTATGAGATTTCAGACCCCAGTGATTCAAATTTCACAATGACAAGTTCAAAAAGCGCCCAATTTCTCTCCTGGAAACCACATTACACATCTTCCACTACCCTGAGGGAAATTTATCTTCTTTGACATAACTGAACCAAACCGAACCAAACAAACAAACAGATTCTTTCAGAAAAAAAAAAAAAAAAAAAAAGAAACATGGAAAATATACCTTCAAAAGACTTTTCTTGACACTTACATACTTCAGGAATGTAGCAAGTCAAGGAGAGGGAAAATAGCCTCTGAGACAGACCCCTGTACACTGGAACTCAATTAGATTTTGACCTTCTTCAGCTATAAAGGATTGGTAGACATTGTTTGCTACTTGCTTGAATTAAATTGGGTCTTTTGAGATGCATATGAAGTAATTTAAAAAATGGAAAATAATGTTTACTGAATTTACTCAACCATCAATATGAAGTAAACCTTATTTACTGTATTCATCTATTAAACTAATGTAATTTTTCACATTTTAATCAGAAAAAAAATGACATGCAATTAGTGTTATATAGCCAAACCTTGAACAAGCTCCTCTGTCTAATCATTCAGCTAAGCTATCATTTTTCAGTCTCACCACAGTGAGTCTTGCATGCTTTCATGCTTTCCTTTGTCTAAACAAGCTGCAGCACTGTTTTATTAATTCAGCCCCCTGGCACACTTCCTAAGCAGAAATAGGTACTTGTTATAATTTCATACAAATGAGGCCTTTTGGCTAAACTGTCTTACACCCTGAGAACTGGCACCATCTCCTTTCCCAACACTATCCTCTAAATTTCCCTGTGTACGTTTCTTTTTTTTTTTTTTAAATTTTCTTTTTTAAAGGACCTAAGATCCTAAAATTAGGCAGGACACTTTTATGACCATGTACTCTTATTTCTGCCCAAATCTCCTGCATCTGCCTCTTTCACCTCCATGACTTTTTTCCCCATTCTATTTTGTAAGACTGACTTTTTTTTTTTTTTTGGTGTTGTTCTGACTTGTAACCTGAGAAACTTTCCACTCAGCCTCATTCAAAAAATAAAGATAACTGGTTTCATTTGAAACACAGCAATCCCATTTTGCCATGGTATTTCTACTAGGATGGTGATTCCTGAGCTTTAATAGCCCTTCAGTGCTTTGGATCTTGAGGAGCATGGCAGAATTCTGATATTATGCAGCAGACTGTGTATACCAAGAAATTCTCATGATAAAGCAGTTTCATAAGCTCACTCATTCTAATCTTCATATACATGCAGACCAAGTTTGTGAATCTTCACATTTTTTAAAAATTATTTTTCCAGGACCTAATTTCACCTTTATAGAAATACGTAACATGAGTTCTGTCTTTAAAAAAGCATAGTGGGCCAAACCCAAACTAACAAATCAAGCCTCAATAAACAGTCTTCTGAGTCAGCTTGCAAAGCCTAAAACACAAATATATATTTTTAAATCTTTCATCATCATACAGCAGGGAATTAGAGCAGCAGCACTGTAAAAATGTCAATTTAAAATAATTTTTTTCATCTCAAGTTCACTTCCACCTCCCCTGCCCACCCCAGAATTATACTGCAGCTATTCAATTCTAAATCACTAGTTCTACTGTCTCAACTATCAGACAACACCGACCAATATAAGTGGCATCGGCTACTTTTCACAAGAGCCCCAAATACTTATTTTGTAAGAGGAAGCAGTTAACTCCAAAAAATTTGGGTGGGTTTTTTTTTTTTTCACTCACCACACTACACAAGGAGTTTTTATTCATTAATTGTTCACTTCTTTTACGCATGTAAAGGCTGAAGGCTGTGGCATGGCCTTGTCCAAAGTATTTAGCATCATCATATACATTTATTGAAAGTCTTATTGATCAATGTCCTTTAACATGTCCATTAAACAGCATTCTGACAATCTTCTTGGAAAAAAAAAAAAAAAAGAAAAAAAAAGAATAAAAAGAAGAAATAAAATGAGAAAAGGGAAATAGGTCATTAAAAAGATGCTTGAGAATTCCTCCAGCAAAAACCTGCAGGCATAAGGGAAAACTCATTGTCAAGTATGATTTATGAAGCCTTGCTAAATTTACTTAAGATTACTGGGAGGCAGACCAGTACACTAATAAACTCTTTAACACAAAACCTTATTGAATATAGTGCATCCTTTATATACTAAAAAGGCTAATTTAGCTTGTCACAACACAGAACTGAATGAATATGAAAGTCAAAAGGCTTTAAATTTTTCCTATTAAATTAAAATACTGGTTGATAGCTTAGCTATTGTTACCATTCAATGGGTTTTTCTTGCCTTTTCATGAAAAAAAAATGGATATTAAGTTTGTATGCAAGAAATTACTGTAGTCAAACAAATGTAGAGCCACCACCACCACAATTAAAAAACTACTATACACAATGACATATCATATATCAGGACAGCACTTTTTTTTTACTACTTTTTTAAAAAAAAAAAAAAAAGAAAAAAGGCAAGCTGCATTAATTAAGCCATTTATATTATAAAATCTCAGTTAATTAAAAAGCATTAGTTTTTGGAAGATTTTTGGTCTGCATGTAACCAGTTTATTATTTTACTGAGAACTGGTAGCATTCCTTTTATCCTACAAATACAAACACACTTCTGCTTCTACTATATGTTAATTGTTATCAGTTCTAAAGTTATTGTACATAAAATCTGTGTACATATACAGACACGTACACACACATATATGCTGCTGAAGCTGTATCCTGAGCCTAGACTGGTAGGTGGTCATGATGAACAGCAGGATGTTCTTGTGAAGAATGTGAGACTCGCTGCTGTTGAGTAGCAAAATTAATGAATACCTGTAAGACATGAAAAAAGTAGGACTTTCAAAATGGCAGTATTTGAACTGAAAATCAGGAGACATAGCCGGTAATATTTTTACAGTTGTTTTACCAAGGTTTTGTGGCACACAAATTAATAATTTATGTTCGAGGATACACATATTTCAAAGTGAAAGTATACTTGTGAGCATTCCAGAGTGATGATTCAGCAACTAATATGTATCTCCTTGTTTTATTTTTTAAAACATGTCTTACTACAGAAAGGCTCATTTGCTTTTTAATCACGAAACTATTTAACAGCAAGGGATGTAAAAGGAAGATGGCTATTCTTGATTCAAATGATTGTATTCATATGCAAACTTAGGATCATTATAAGGCTGTTTGTTATTCAGAAGAACTATTTTCCTGTTTAAAATTGACAGTCAGGGAGAGGAAACAATGGTAGGTGACTGAGGTGATGAATCACCATGAATAATGGAAAGGAAGTAAGCTTGAGTGAACAATGTCTGAGCAATCAACAGGCTGAAATTACCTTATATTTAGCCATTCAGTGAAGAGAATTTACAGGCACTTAATAGATCAGAATACTTTATTAATAATTTGCACTTAGGAAAAATAAATAATTTCACACCATCTATCTTAGAAAAGGAATATTTGGACTAGATGTTACTCTCAGTTTGTAGTCTCACTGCAAAAGCAAACTCTGAAAGGAAAATGTCCTGTAAATCTAAGGTTTACTGTAATTTACAGACAATGCTTCACACTTTACAAGCACATCGGTAAAATCCCAAGTTTTTAACTGTAGAGGTGGCAGCGCATAATCCCACCTTCTTATGGAAATTAATTATGTTTGTGCACATTACAAATTTGTAGCTTACTGTGCTCTCCTTCAGTGTAAAAGAAGTAGGGTTATTGACATTACTGTGTAGACAAGACATGGCCTGGAACTGCTGGTTTATCACATACATTTGGATTAGTCTAGTAAGATAGTATTCTACTACATCAATAATTACAATACACACAAAAAAAACCCCCAACCAAACAAAACAAAAAAGGAAAAAGAAAAAAAAATACCTGTTCTAATGTTGTTTGGCTAATAGAGTAGTGTTTGATTTGGAGAAAAGCTTTGTGATTCTCTAGGACTCTGAAGAGCTCAGCTAAACACCCTTGACTTCGTGGTATGTGGTACTCCAGCAGGTTAAGATGCTGTCCCTTAAAACAAGCAAAAATCATAAAAACAGATAAAAATGAATGCACAATATGAAGAATTTACACTTTCTTATAACACAGTCTAGTTTCAATAAACTCTCATTGCAGACTAACATGGAAAATATGAGGTTTTGAACAACAATACATTTTTTTTCTATGTTGGTATCACGAAGAAATATTCATACTCAGAGCACATATTTTATGAGTATTCTGAGGTGATATTTTTTTAATCTCATAAAAGATATATAAATTTAGGATAATTTTATGCTATAGATTTATATTCTAATAGACTAGTTCTGTTACAAATCACTTCAGGAAAGGCTGAGCGAACACACACACACTTATAAACATATACACAAACAGGTTCATACCTAAGGTACTCATACTTTATGTGATCTTTTTCTTAAAAACAGATGAAATAAAAAAAAAAATCCACCAACAAAATAATTAAAGGTCCTTCAGATTTTTTTCTTGTAATGTACTATAGGTCTTTTGCAAGGCTCTCTATCAAATAGACTCTCAGGAAAGACTAAGACTTATCTCTGGACTTTATCAGAAAGTAATAAAAACAAATGCTCTCAGTGACTGTACTGCACTCCTACTTCAGGTGAGCACAAAGGCAAGTTCAACTTCATCAACAATGAAAACTAAGTTTTCACTTGGAGAAAGGGCCTATTTATTTACACTGCCTAAATGAATGTTTGGAGTTGATTTAAACAGTACTACAAGTCAGATTTTTTAAAAATTGCTTAATAGGAAATTAAAGTGGATGCTCATACTTTTTTTAAAAAAAAAAAAATATATCCAAACATGAATATATGGTTCTTAAGAGCCATAAGTAATCCTGCCACAGAAAAAAAAAAACAAAACAAAACAAACTCTGATGAGGAGTTCTAGCTGTACCTTAAACTGTGTTCCAGGAAAATGCAGTTGTAGACAGTCCAAAATCATTCTTTGACAGCTTCTTTCCTTACTAAGCCAAACCTTGACAGAATAGCCATCTCCAAACCTGAGAATGATATGCAGAAATATAAATCTATATGTCCATGCTATGAGGACAGGAAGAACATTTGTTTCAATTGATTTTCCTATGATTATGTCAAATAACATTGTAAATGCCTACTGTATTATCACATTGATTTTAATATTTTACTGTTGAACAGTAGAGTTCAATGAGAGTTGTTAAAGGTAACGAACAGAAAGAAAAAAGTGTGTTATGCTTGTGTTTTAGTTACTATAGGATGTTTCATTAGCATACCTGAATTTACATTTACTATACTTACCTATCAGATATACAGAAGAAGGGGGGGAAAAAATCAACCATTAACTATTATAATGAGAAAAATGGTAATGTAGCACTATTTTTAAAAATCTTTTAACAAAGTTGCACATTCACATGCATGCTTCAGCACTGTGAGTACAACTGTGTTTTACAGAAACACAAAGGCAAGTAAGGGGTATTTACGGAGGTGGAAAAGCTAATGCATTTTATTTAGCTCTACGGCGAGACAATGTCTCAGGCTAATTTAGGATATGAACTTATCACATGTATATTAAGAAAGGTTAAGTATAAGTAATCTAACAATACATTATTTTTTTATATTTACTCACTGCTAATATTTAGCTGGGAAGTTACAATAAACACTAAAATGGCAACCATATTCTTAGGCATGTTGCTTAAACAGTGGAAGTTATTCCCAGAGCGAGGTGCAAGGGCAGACCTCATCAGAGATGGGGTTGACATTGGGCTGCTGCTGAGTCCTTCCCTGCCCTGCTCTCCTGTGCAGCTATGCATTCTCCTTGGGGTTCACCTTCTTGATTAATTGCTAGGGAAAAAGATAGCAGGAGAAAGTCAGAATAGCTTTCTTCTGCTGCTACTGTTCCCTGAGCAATGGAAAAGCTGAGCTGGAAGAGGGACCTGGAGTTTGGAATGCACTGCTCCTGTCCCCACAGAAACTCAGCACTTCCTTCATCTTCCCACTAACAACCATTCCTACATCTTTCTCTTCAGCATTACTACTTTTTCTTCATGCTCCAACTACATAATTACTCATTGCCAGATCCTTTACTCCAGTTCTTCTGTTTCTATTGACTACCGTTTGTATTACAGCCTCACACCAATACTCCCCTCTTCCAATGTCTTTCCTGTGTACAACTTGTGATTCCGGGTAGGTGGTGCATTGGATCTGACAGGTGTGAAGCGCATTTTCATTTGATCAAAGCAGTTCATATCGCAGCACACTCTATGATGTGGCCCTTTCCAATTACTGAAAAATTGTCTACAGAATATCAAAACGTAGGACTATTCTGAGGTATTTGTCCAGTTTAGCCACTGTTTGAGCTACTCCCAAAAAATACTTCTCATGAAGAACCACGTATTCCTCATCTATAATACATACTTAGCAATGTCTGAGATTTAACTTATATTTTGTATTGAAATAGAACCTTGGTTAATATAAACCAATAAAAATTCATTGATTTCAGAGGAGGTTAGTTTTCCACAATGAAAAAATTAGACTGGAGATTTTATTACATTAAGAATTTTTCATTAATTCAAAATAAAATTTCCAATAATCTTCTCAGACAATAATCCTTTTTTTTTTTTTTTTTTTTTTGTAGAATGAAACCATAGTTGCTACACTTTAGGTATGACAATGGCAGCTTCTGAAAAGTTCCACTGTATGAAAAACTCCATTACAAATAAATTACCATAAGAATTTTTTGGTCTTTGGTTGGTTTGTTATTTTTCATTGCAGTCAATGCAATCACTAAACTGCTTGAAACAAAGTAAGAATAAATATACTTGATGCAGTGTCTTTCTTTTGTTGGTTCCTGAAAGATGTTATATGGATTATATTTATTGGATTCAATTTGCAAGGCACCAAAAATTCACTGGGCAGTGTGGTCTGACAGATTAAGAGTGCTGTTACACTAAAGAGATCCAAAATAAGGTGAAATCCAAAGCAGCGGCTAGATGATTTGCATTGCAGTGATTTATTAACATATAATAGGTCTCTAATTAAATGTTTTAAATGCATAGCGTCATCCCTGAAAAAATACATGTGAAAATAAAAAAAGATGTTACAAAGATGGATGTAGTTAACAAGGGTGTTCAATTTAGTTGGCAGCAACCTGAGGCAACGTTTTAAAAGAGATCATTGATTCTGATCAGTTTTCTGGCATTTCTATGCAGCCACCATTGAATTACATTTGAAAAATGCTGGCTTATGGAGACGTTCAACAGACTCATAAAATGAAATTGTTGTTGAATGAAGTTTCCAAAGAAAATGAATAAAAATTCTGTTTAGCAAAGACAGAGAAGTCTGTGCAACTTGGTTTAATTCTACATTGTGAATAGACTAAACACCAGTATGGTAAAAATAAAAAACATCAAAATATCTTTTTTTTTCTTTTGGCTAGTCAAATATTGATGCTTCTATACTTTGATTTTATAATTCATTTTAGTACAAGAGCTCCCCATATAGAGTGAGCTGATCAGCAATAAACATTTCCCCTTGCTATAATCAGCAAGCTGCTTTCAGTGGCAAACAGGCAATGACTTGACCATTTTTTTTTCCACTCTTTTCCTCTCTGATTCAAACAATATAATTAATTCAAAAACCCAAAGTAGAATTATAGAGAAAAGCACAATCTGGTTTGATTATTACTGTTAGGATCAAACCTTTAGCACCTTATAGTTCGAGACCTAAGGAGGGAAACATTATCATTAAAATGGCATAAGTGAAGCCAGCACACATGTTCAGCAGCCATCTGCTGCAAAAGAATCACCATCTCTTGAAAGCCATTCAAAGATATTTTCTACTGCTTATTTCTACCACAACACTTTAACAACATCTGCATTTTCATTTGTGTATACAGACATAAAAAAAACATTCTGACCAAAAAAAGTTATTTTTTTTTATTCTCTAACCTTCCTCTTCTCCCTCAGTTACACCATTTGTTTACACTTGACTTTTACCTCACTAATAGTTCTAGTATTACCTATTTAATGTTTTACCTAACAAAATGCCACCATGAGACTGAAACTAAAATTCCCAGACCAATTTTAAACCAATTAACTTGAGTATTAACAATAACATCAGCTTCAGAAGCATGAGCTTAATCAACAACTAGAAAACACAAGGAACTCTACACCTTTAATTACATAAGTCCTCAAGGTAGCTTAGCAGCTCAAATAACAGGAGAACAAAAGGAACACAAAATGGCAACAAAGAAAGTTTCCAATCAGAAATTATTTAATAAGCTAAAACTTTTCAGCATCTAATAAAGAGGACAATGTTGAGAAAGGTGTTTTTACAGAGCCCAGAATCACAACTAGCCTAAGGAATGTAACTAAGGAATGATTCTTCATTCAGATTCTAAGTTTCTCATGCAAGAACAGAGAACATAAAAATAACATATAGGGAAGGCAATGCAATATCACTAAGAGGAAGTAATTTTCCTTACAACACATAAGGAAACCATACAACTCATTGACACAGGATGTGCTGAATGCCAGAATTTGACAGAAGTTGAATAACAGATTAGAGAAAGTCAGACACAAAAAAAGTTCACCACTTCTGGCTTAGGAATCATCTGAAGATCAAATTGCTGAAAGGTCATCGAGTAACTTGGAAAACTAACTTCTTGTGCTTATCTTATTCCTCTAATTTTCTCTCTTGGCTGCTGTCAGAGAGAGGATACTGTGCTAGATGGGCCTTTGATCTGACCTCATGGTTATTTCAGTATAAATATCACAAAGAGGAGGTCAGTCTGGGATATTCCTCCAAATGTTACTGCAAGTCTCAGAAGGGTTTTGCAGCCAATGATGCACTTCCACAGCCATACTGCCAGCAGTAAAAAAAAAAGGAAAGTCCACTATCAGAAGACTCCTATTAGCTTAAAAAAAAACCAACCCAAACCAAACAAAATAACAACAAATCACAACACAACAACAACAAAATCTGTATTTTCATTGAAAATCTTCAGGAGTTTGCTTATCTACAAATGAATAAACTAAACCTAGGAACTTATGTCAGGGTCCAGAATGACATGATCATTGAATCACATTCTTCCCCACACACTTCTCTCTCCCAGTCAAAATTGCTGAATGTAACCTTGGGAAATCAAGAACATGAACCTATTTCCCAAAATTGGATGAATAAGAAAAGCATCTAATCATCCACTTGTATTTTTTTTCCACCAATCAAAGATTACATTTCTGGAGCATGTTGTTCTATATATGCACATTAAAAAAAATACAGTTCCCAGAAAGTTTGTTGGTGGAAATATATTGTGCATATTTTCATATGTGCTAATCTGGTCAAAGATTACTTCAAAATTACATTATTGAATAACAAAAGAAAAAGTAGTAAAGAGAATATTGTCAATGTCTGCAAGGAACTGCCTCTTTTAGAATATATGGCATAAAACAAAGAGGGGGAATACTTTGTTAATGTGTTGTTTGTCCCTCTGCATTGCTTTATATTCATTTGCAGACAGATATGGTTTTATTTTCCGTAAGTGAACAAGCCTCATCTAGACAAGGTAACTTAGTTATTCCATTATAACACAAACAAAACATGGAAAATATTGAGAAGAGAAACAAAAATAAAATCTATCTTTCTACCCTAAGACACTTGTGAAATTTGAGGTAACTCACAGAGACCATATTTTTTACCATTAATTCCTATATAGTTAAGGACCCACCCTGAGACCTAGGGCTCCAATCTGCATAAGGAATTAGTAGTACTTTCAGAAACACCCACAGCTACAGCTGAAGTTAACAGGTGGTGTATTTTGAATGTAATGTTAAACCAACAGAATATATTTATCCATAAAACTTCTCAGACTGATTACCCTAACCCCTTAGCATCATAATTCTGTTACTCCTCTATAAAATGGGA
Organism: Ceyx melanurus; assembly: GCA_024611195.1. Lineage (NCBI taxonomy): Eukaryota > Metazoa > Chordata > Aves > Coraciiformes > Alcedinidae > Ceyx > Ceyx melanurus. The sequence continues at coordinate 7,264 of JANHGL010024648.1, read as the reverse complement.
ATAATTATTTAAGATCCAGTTTCCCATAAGTATTGTGGAAAGCATAGATGTTGATATTTACAAAGCCTTGGTCCAATGAATGCTGATAGTACTGTATTTACAGATGGGTTTGAAATAATATTTAGTAAAAACAATACATGAGTCACATACTAGAGAAAGGGGAATTTGAAATCTTAATTAGCTGCTGTTCATTGAAAAGATACACAGATATATTGCAGTGTCTCATGGAAAACATAGGATAAAATGACCAAAAAAAAAAAAGTTGTATTTCACACACAGAGTAAAACTGATTTAATGTTATACAAAGTTTTATGAGAGTGAAAAGGTATTGCTCATTTCTGAACAAGCAAATTGAAGTTTTTAAATTTGTAAGAACTCTTTTCTCCAAGCTTTCATCTGGGAAGATAAATAGCTATATTACATGAATATATATTCACTGTCTTAATACATTTTTTCATGTTCAAAATTTGTTTTCTAGCCAGTAGAAATAAAAATTATATTCACTTCCATATTTTATGGCATGTAAGAAACTTACTGCTAGTATATCCCTTATTATGATAACATTGTTTCCACTGAAGTCTGAAATATTGAAGATCTTTAAAATCCTCTCTTTTCCATTTAAGAAATCTACAAGTGTGAACTTAAGAAATAAAATATTCTCAATTAACCTTTTTAAAAAAGGTAAAGTGCAAGTACCTTCCCAGAACATTTTCCACTCTAACTCTGCTATAACAAATGGAATAACTATTGGGTAATTTAATCAGATGGCTTGCTTATAAAATGTGAGCAAATACTTGATGTATGTCCAGCACTAGAAAAAATGCTACAGATTTGCAGCTATGTGATAACTGTCCAGATGGCCCTAGAATAAAGGACAGTATTCCAAATGTTTTTCCCAGAGGACTGACTAGCTGTATCTAACATGGAAATGCTTCTGCGAATTTTTAAAATAACATTAGATATAATGGAGAGTACTGGAGAGAGCATTTAAATGTAACACATTCGCAATTTGGAGTCATTGACTCAGTTGGCAGGAATGGTCTCAAATTAGGATTTAACAGGCACAACTGCTAACTCATCTATCTCATACAAACTACATCTTGATCTAAGATGCTAACATTTTGGAAATTGCCCTTCAGTCCATTCTTGGCAGCTAACTTTTTTTTTTTTTTTTTTTTAATTATTCAGAAATTTTCCACCTGCAACAAAAGGCCTTTCTGAAGTCCAACTACTGAGAAATATTTGGGGATGCTTTAAATCTGTTTAAACATAGGTAAAATAGTCAGGGCTCAACAGCTGGGAGCAGAAACCCAAACACCTACATTTGTATCAAGAAGACATTTTTGGATAAGCATTTTGTAACAGGTTTGAGCAAGAGCTAGAAAAATGAATTAAGTCTCATACATTAGAAGCAGCATCACTTTTTATATCCCTGTGAAGCTTTTATGTTTCACATTATCATCTTCCTGGAGCTCACCCATACCCTTCATAGCAGTTTTTTGTACTGCCATCTGACAAAGCTGTATTCAATCCAAGATTATGGTCTTTCACATCTGCCAAAGGCTGAAAGTGTAGCAAGAGAAAAAGCTGAATTCTTGAAATTCTCCACCACAGCAAGAACCAAATTTAACAGGCCCCCAAGGAAGACCCATTAAGCCTTCATCAAAAGCATTAATCTATCAAAAAGGTGATCATAATCTAGACTTTATGGGCAGGAATGGTACTAAAGGAAAAGCAAATAAAATAATTCTGAAGATTTCCATCAAGACAGACAGAATCACAACATCTATCAGAAAACCCACTATAATCTGCAATTGGGGTTTTTACTGGGAGATAGTGCCAGGGACAATTGCAGTGCTAACTGCAGGAATACACCAAAAATTAAAACTGACTAGTACCTCTGTCAGTGGAGGTAGCTGTTAGGGAAAGTATTCTTCTGCCAGTAGGTGTTTCCTAATAATAGATTTAGAAATTATGGTCTATTGCTTTAGAAGGAACAATGTTTTGCTCTATATGGTAGTAAGAATGATAGGGATATAAAATCATAAGGAGGGAAAGAAAACAAGAAAGGAGGAGTAAGTCAATACTGTCAAGTCCTGGAAGTTTTTAAGGATGTTCACAGGTCGAGTGGAAAGTGAGAAAAATGAAAAGTTTCAAAAAAATGTAAGCTTATTTCACTGGCTTTCTTTGGAGTAATAACAGAAAGAAATCTGCTTCTCTTCTTTTCCATCTCATGCAGATGCAAAAGTCCTCCATAAGGTATGTATCATCTTATTTGGCAATTTTCTTCTAATATGTTGGGAACATGAATTACACAGAGATACTGGGTTTCTTAATCTCATAACAATTTATTTATTAGGTATGTAATAACCTGGGGGTTATGATGGAGCCCTGTATTGGAAAGTATTGGAGGGAAGTCTGGAAGCTACAGTAAGGAACAAAATAGCAGGAGTACAAGGACAGTTTTTAACTTCTCCCAAGCACGTATCAAAAGTTTTCCAAAGAAAATGGATGAGTTTCAACAAGGCCAAGTGCCGGGTCCTGCACTGGGGCTGCAACAACCCCATGAAACGCTACAGGCTTGGGGAAGTGTGGTTGGAGATCTGTCTCTAGAAGAGGGATCTGGGGGTTCTGATAGACAAGAGAATGAATATGAGCCAACAGTATGCCCAGGTGGCAAAGAAGGCCAAAGGCATCCTGGCCTGTATTAGAAATAGTGTGACCGGCAGAAGTAAGGAGGTGATTGTACCCCTGTACTCAGCACTGGTGAGGCCTCAACTCGAGTACTGTGTTCAGTTCTGGGCACCTCAGTACAAGAAAGATATCGAGGTGCTGGAGTGGGTGCAGAGGAGAGCAACGAAGCTGCTCAAGGGACTGGAGAATAGATCATATGAGGATTGTTTGAAGGAGTTAGGTCTGTTTAGTTTGAGGAAGAGGAGGCTGAGGGGAGACCTCATCACTCTCTACAACTACCTGAAGGGACATTGTGGAGAGACTGGTGCTGGTCTCTTTTCTCGGGTAATTAGTGACAGAACTAGAGGGAATGGCTTCAAGCTTAAACAGGAAGGTTTAGACTACACACTAGGAAGAAGTTATTCACAGAAAGAGTGGTGGGATACTGGAACAGGCTGCCCAGGGGGATGGTTGAGTCACCATCCCTGGATGTGTTTAAGCATCACTTGGATGTGATGTTGGGAGATATGGTCTAGGGGTGAACTTGCAAGTAGGGTTAATGGTTGAACATGATGATCCCAAGGATCTTTTCCAACCTGAATGATTCTGTGATCTCAGTTGTTTTCACTATCCAGTTTGTAAGCTGAAAGTTTGTATGGATGAAAAAAAACCTTAGAAGGTGAACTGATTAAAGTAAATGTGAATCAGGCCTGTCATGCTAATGTAGCTGTGAAACAAGTGCTTACATTTCTGCCCAAAGGGAAACACAGAAATCCCAAAGTGCACTAAGGATCAAAAAGTTATCCAAGACATAGGTAAATTCTGCCCTATAACCATGGCAGACAGCAATTTCAAAGTGTTTCTGTAGAACATATTTACACTGTCAAATGCATCTGCATTTGAGTGATAAATGCTGAAATAGTGCAAAGCAGTGTAGTGTTGCTGCTGTATAATTTTATACAGTTGATTGTCTGAGTGTCAAAAATTCTACTTACTACTGAATATAAATGTTCTAGACACAAGTTGCAGCAACTTTTCCCTCTGCTTCTGATCCCCTTTCCTTTATGGTGATTTGACCCCATGCTCTAAATACATATTCTCATTAAGAGGTATTAAATTAATTCATGAGCAGAGTTTAAGTAGAAGAGAGCCTCATACACACTAGAAAAAGGACACCAAAACCAGCATAAATATCATAATATCTGCTACTGATAAATATAATAAATATCTGCTACTGCCAATGAATTTTGTAGGAAGCAGAGATGGTTCAAAATCCATTATCTTGCTGGCTGCTGACCTGTTAAAAGTGCTTCTTCCTGTTACAAGAAATCCTCAAAAAGAACCAAAGCATATTTCATCTCAACATATTGAATTTTCACAATGTATTTCTCAGGTTGAGTGCAGAAGTGCTTCATTTTAGATACAGATCTGTCTCTTTCAATTACCAGTGCAAACTACAATGCATTTTAGCAATGCCATATGTCAATTGAGTTTGCTAACATATCCTAATTGGCTCTTTTTTTATCTTCAGTGATGTCAGGAAAAGAAAGACGTGCTTAGCAGTATTTATGCCTTGGCACTATTAAAGTGTCTAGCCAGCTCTTAGACTGAATGTAGCTGCAGAAAGTTTGATGTTGACATACACTACCTGTTTTTAATGTGCTGGGGAGAACCAAGACACTTGAAACTTCCATTGACCATAATAGCAAGCCGTGTGCAAAGGGCTTCACATTCTTCCATACTATAAAATAAAAGAGGGGTTGTGGGTGGGGGGTGGGGAGGGGGTGTATGGAGGTTAATAGAAAAGCAATGAAATCAGACAATATCATATGTAACTTTAACTATAGTGGAAGGAATCTGGACAGCTGCAAAAATGGGAACACAAGAACTTTGACTGAACAGGTAACAGTCCAAATTGTAAGCCAAGTCAGTACATATCACGTTATTACCACATAATTAATTTTCTTCCTACTATGTGGTACAGTGCTGTGTTTCAGATTTAGTGTGAGAACAATGTTGATAATACACTGGTGTTTTAGTTATTGCTAAGTAATGGATTTTTCAGCTTCCCATGCTCTGCCAGTGAGCAGGAGCACATGACCTGATCTAGCTGAATGGATATTTCATACCAAGGACATTATGCTCAGTATATAAACTGAGAGGTGTCTGGGAGTGACAAGATGATGCTCAGGCTTCATTCAGTGAGTGGTGAACAACTGCATTGTCTTTTTTTTTTCTTTTTTTTTTTTTGTTAGATTCATAACAATTCATATTATACTTTCATTATTGATATTGTTAATATATTATCTTTCATTTTAGTTATTGAACTATTCTTTTCTCAATCCGTGAGTTTTACTTTTTAAATTTGATTCTCTTCCCCTTCCCACTGGGAGGGGAGAGAAGGCAGTGAGCGGCTGCATGTTGCTTTGTTGCTGGCTGGGGTTAAGCCATGACACACAGCCATATGCCAGTCTAAATTGAAGTGCTTTTACTGAACAAGCATGGCAATTAAGTATCCTCCTAGGAACAACTTCCTTAAAAGAAGACAGAGATATAGTGAGAAGTGCCAAATCATTATATTTGAAAGTGGTGGAGAGAGGTCTGGCTGACATGTCTTCCCTGTAATCAGGAAGTTAGCTGAGTCTCTTAAGGGTGCAGTATCTCCTAATGGTCCCCTTGACATATCACTCCCCAGCCGTGATATAAAATAACACAAATTTAGGCCTATATGGACAGTTAATACAATCTCATTCCTCCCTGAGGAGTGTCTGAGGAGTTGTCTCTGAAAACTAAGAAACCTCAAAACCTAATTTTTACACAGGAAATAATCTCTGTGTTTTATGCAGTTATTTGCTAACATGCATGAAGATTCACTTCATAAGAAAAATTCCTTTACTTATGCAAATAGAATCTCAAACTTTCTCTCAAACTTTCAATGGTCTTTAGCAAATAGTATAAATAGTATAAAGTAATTTCTCCTTCCTCTACCCTGGCACAACAATACCTTATTAAATAGAAACACTGCATAAACTAGCACTGTACTTTTATATGCTTCAAGCAATTAATTTGTAGAGCTAAATGAGTAATTAGAAATAATTTTATTTCCTTGGTTGTTTTTTTGTTTACGCCATATGAGTCATGAGACCACAGCCCGCTTCTGTTTAGCTGGTGTTTGACAGCTAAGGGTTCTTAATCTGGACTGAAAAGTCAAAGCACACTTTTTCCTGAAAATCACTCAATTCACAGTGCATAACTTGAGTTCCCTAAATGAGTGAGCTGGTAAGTACTCATGGATCAAATGCAGGTATGTGATTTTCAAGATTCACCTTCCATAAATAGAATACTAGAAACATTTGAGAGCATTTTTCCATCAATAACTTTAGCACATACACATACAGAGATAATAAATACATTTTGAGGAGATCTAAAAAAACCAGCAATATCTAGAAAACATTGAGGAAAATTTTGCTGCATTCTTTTATTGATTTGTTCATTCTTAAAATCTCATTTGGCAAAAATGTTACATTACTATTTTGATTAATGAGTTATATCATCTCTAAGCATGTTTTCTAGGCATCTCTCCCTCATTTAAAGCTCTTGTATATAAAATCATATGTACTATATTATATTCCCTAAGGGAACACAATTTATTTCATTTTATTACAGATGTTACAAAACAGTATTGATGTTTCCTCCATTAAACTGATATACCAATTACCATATCAGAGAACTGACACGATATTTAATGTAGATGGACTATTCTAAGAGGATGGGGTCACTCCTACCATTTCCAGTAGTGCACATGGACAATAGCTCTTTAGGATGCCATAGCATACTCTTCATATACTGATGCAAACCAGAGAACTTAATTTTACTCTCATCTCCCTTTATAAGGATTTGTAAAGTAGGCAGCTGCAAAAGTATAACCTGGTGCTCTAAATAAGAAGAGACACTGCAACACTGAGTAGAGCATAGAAAAAGAATTAATTGCATCATTTTTCTGTGTCCCCTTGAGCCACACTCTAATCCTTGAAAATGAAATATAGAAAATATTTAAGGTTTATGCAAGTTGAATTTTCACAAGCAGGAAGGAATTGCCATAATAAGACATATTCTGCATTTCACACCAGGGTGATAATTCCTTCAGAATATGATCTTCTGCTCTCAGTTGACAGCAGATAAGGAATGACAACAGGAATATGCTAGCTTCTAGGATAAGGATCTTACCTGTGGGATGTTAGCACAGCTGCACAGCCATCCTGAACTTCCTTCAGGATGGTTTTCCAAAGGTATCGTTTAGAGCAGGGATCCATCCCAGAGCTGGGCTCATCCTACAAGAAAAATTAAAACTGTGATACAGCAGCATGGGAAAAACATACCACAGCCCCATCCCAGAATGAAGAATTAACAAAACACACAATAAAATTACATATTATTACCCAAAAAAAAAAAAAAAAAAAAAGAAAAAAGGCACTTTGGGAAGTCACTTAAAAGACAACCATGACCAGAGTTTTGCTTTAACGCATATAGTTTCAGTTCTAGATCTACAGAAGGCACATCTTGTTAAATAAATGTGTATATATATATTGAT